>JASDQU010307044.1:704-26564 GCA_032191745.1 Picea mariana | reverse complement strand
TAATAACCAAAATAAAACCAATGATTTATTTGGGGAGTTAACAGGTACCATTACACAAAATATTTTGAAGCAGATGGGGAGGTGAAAGAAGGATTATACAAATGCATTGAGCGCATGGTCCCTAATTCCAACAAACATGATGAGATACACAGCAAACTCTTGCATTTCAATGAGAGTATTGGTACCTTTGGCATGGCTATGGCTGTTCGAAGTAGAGCAAGAGATCCACCAGGTACGTAATTGTAAAGTCTTTCAATTATATTATTCATGGCAAAAATTAAATCAACCTTTCAAACTCCTTTGCTAAATCTTCTGTCTTTACATGCAGCTTATTGGTGGCAGTAATTTGGTAGTCAGTGCCATGAATTGCAGAAATTTGCAGTTCAAATATTGAGCCAAACATGCAGTGCTTCTGGGTGTGAACGTAACTGAAGTGTTTTTGAGCGTATACACACCAAGAAGAGAAACCGTTTAGAGCAAATACGGTTGAATGATATGGTATTTGTTCAGTATAACCTTAAGTTGAGGCGCAACAAATTGATGATCAAGACCCCTGAATCCAACAACATATTCTTGGATGATGTTGATCCCTCATCAGATTGGGTTGTGGAGACTCAGCGAGTAGCTTTTGACCATGAAGACCTTTCCTGATGAATTTGGATCCCGAGCCACATCAAGAGAATGTGTGCACCGATATTGCACCTGTATCTTTGCCTTCTGGACCAGGGGAATCAAGCCAAGCTCAGAATCCCCCAGTTGAGTCTACTCATGTTGAGGATGTAGATGATGACTCTGAGTCTGAGTCTAAGTCCGAGTCCTCGTCCTCTGAGTCTTCCTTTCAATATGCAGATTCAGATTATTAGATTGTGTAGTCTCTAGTATCTACTCTCTAGATTTTAGCCTAGACTCTAGAGTTATTTTTGGACTTTATAGGCCATTTAGAGCCTTTTTGATGATGTATTTTGATTCGGATATTCATATGACTATGGACTCATGGAGTGCACTTACTCTTAGTTCTATTTTGGTTTTATACACTATTACTTGTTATATATATATGAGAAACTTTGCAAATTTGTGTATAATGGTTTGGATTCACATGGATGCACATGAATATATATGAGAAACTTTGCAAATTTGTGTATAATGGTTTGGATTCTGGAATCGGATTCACATGGATGCACATGAATATATATGAGAAACTTTGCAAATTTGTGTATAATGGTTTGGATTCACATGGATGCACATGAATATGTATTTGTTTTTCAAAATTTGAATATTTTATGTATTTTTAGTGACCGGTTTTTTCCCAGTTCCGGTTCGGCTCTGGTTTTTGGGGTCGACCAGTTCAATGACCGGTCCGGTTCTGGTAACCTTGATTAGGACAGTAGCAGTTTTTATATTAGGACAGTAGCAGAGTACTCAAACAGATTTGAGCCATTTTTTGTATCTATTTTGACTGCTGTTTTGCCTTGGCGCAGCTTCCTTAATATATAAAATATCTTCGGTTTCTTTTCAAAAAAAAAAATAGTGATTTTTGTAAGAAATTGTAGGTTTTAGCAAGAAATATCCTGAAAAGATAGGTCACTGGAGCTAATCAGAATCTCCATCAAACAGGAGACTATATTTTGTAACAATATTGCATTATATTTTTAAAGATATATTGTTAAAGAAAGATAAAAGAGAACTTCTGAGCCTCGAACATGAAAAATAACCTACCTTGTACCAAGAAGTTTCTTGATCAAATCCAACAACTTCACCAATATACTGCTTATTCCCAAACCTTTTTCTAACTTTCTGACCAACAAGTACATCTCCACCACTATTTTCCTCAGGAGTTCGTATTGCCTGCACATATAGGTGTAAGTATTCACAAATATTTCCATTAGTAACAGGAAGAAGTCTAAATATAAGCATTCATTTGATATGAGGGAAACATATAATAGATTTTGAGAGGGACTGAATCAAGCAGCATACATCTTGCTCTTGCTTTAAATCAGAACCAAGTCCTTCATCTGTCACAGCAGCTGTACAAGCATATAAAAAGATCAGTGTAAAATAAATATAAATATAGTCCATCCATAAAAAGAACATCTCTATATAATCCATTACATGCAGTGAAGGAAGCCACAACCAATGGGATAGTTACCAAGCGGACCTGATAAGTGCAAATTAAATAATAACATAAGTTATATCTTACATTCCACACAGATAAGAGTCCTAAGCTAGTTTAGACCATGCAAGAATAATAAATTTCTGAAGCTTGCAAAAAGCTGTATGACTGTACCTGGAGCACTATCAGGCGCCATTGAAGGAAACTTATCTGTGGAAGTCCCATTTTTATTAGAATCCAATGAGATCATCCCAGGTACACTATCCAAATGGCCCTGTGTTTTGGGAGAAATTTTTTCCTTATCCGAAGGCTCTATATCTGTAACAGGAACAGTGTCTTCCCCAGATGGCCCAATGATATCATGCACACCATCAATTAATGCAATAGTATGTCCAGCACCAGCTGGTGAGTCAACATCCTTGAGAGACTCAAAATCAGTGTTTTTGCCTTCAAGCATGCTCTGATCACAAGCAGGATGCCTTATGCCAGTATCCAGTGCAGCTCCGGCAGAAGGATCATCCTCAGTAAGCAGTCCAACGTGGCTATCCAATCTCTCATGCACATCATCTGCAGMATCTACAGAGGAACTGGAGACCACATGGGTGTTTGTTATCCCATTGGCCATATATTCTGCATCTTCAGACATTGGAGATATCKTCACTTGGGACATGAAATTAGTATTTTCAGGTGGATTATCATTCACCACATTTGCAGTAATGGAAGTCAAATTTGTCTCTAAAACAGGACTGGAGATAGAGTCGGTATTGGTAGACCCTACATGGTTGCTTGTGTTTCCAGCATCAACAGAGGATTTCTCGACAATAACAATGAGTCCATTGTTGCTAGATATTCTTTCAGCCTCTTTGTCTGATATGTCAGCAATTTTTGTAGGGTGACTGTCTTGAACCAGAGTCTCCCCAATAGTCTGTATGTAATCATAACCCCCAACTTCAACCGGCTGAACATCAACCCATGCACTCTTGTCAATATCAACATCTACAGATGCTAACTCTTCGTTTCTAATAGTAGGTTCAGCACCCCTACGAAGACTGTAAGCTACAGTAGCCCCAGTGCCAGCATGCAATTCCAATTCAGATGATGGAACTGCATCAGCTTCGTTAGGTGTAATTTCTGTCTGCAAAAGCAAACTCTTGTCACTCTCAACATCTACAACACTCTTGTCGCCATCAACATCTACAGATGCATTCTTGTTACTTCCAGTAGTAATTTCAGCACCTGGAGGCAGACTGTAAACTGAAGTGGGTCCAGTATCAGCGGGCAAATCATTATTAGAAGGCAATTCCAACTCAGAAGATGGAACTTCAACAACAGGGGCACTCTTGTCACCATCAACATCCAGAGATACTATCTTGTCGCTATCAACATCTGCAGACACAATATTGTCACTTCTAGTAGTAGTTACAGCACCCAAAGGCAGACTGTAAGCTGAAGTAGGTCCAGTATCAGTAGGCAATTCATAACTAAAATGCAATTCCAACTCAGAAGATGGAACTTCATGAACTTCAATAGGTGTACATTCTGTCTGCAAAAGTAAGCTTGCATTTACAGGCTTTTCACCACTAATATTATCCTTTCGAATGACATTAGTTCCTACAGGTTGGTATGGAAAGGATACTGTCCTACAGGGCATACTTTCTGTACCAGTATCAGGTTCACCATTTGTATCATTGAATCTTGTGTCTACAGAAAACTCTCTATTAATCGGTGCTACAATATGGCCCCTGTTGTCTCCAGATAGAGTGGTCCCAACATCAGATGCAGTCCTTTCTTCAGAAGAAGCTCCAAGACCTGCA
This sequence comes from Picea mariana, assembly GCA_032191745.1. Taxonomy (NCBI): domain Eukaryota; kingdom Viridiplantae; phylum Streptophyta; class Pinopsida; order Pinales; family Pinaceae; genus Picea; species Picea mariana. Next base: position 22,640 of record JASDQU010307044.1, on the reverse strand, counting down.
TCAAGTTCAAAATCCTTGGTCAATAGAAATTGTTGAGACTACAAGCACAAAAGCATTAATTGGTGCATTGTTAAATATTCGTCCAAAACACAGTCAGCAGTGACTCATACATACCACACACATGATTTGTTCGTACAGTTTATAATAGAATTAAAATAAATTCCAAACTCACTATAATTCTTAGGATCGCCATAATTTGAAGTGCCTGCAAATGCAGCTAAAGAAATGCCAACACCTTCAACCAACAAAACAGACTCTCCTTCAACAGAAGACATAAATTTAGTAGCAGTTTCTGTAGGTGTGTCCAAGGGTTTTGAGCCTGACTTTTCCTGGTCCTCCATGTGACTCAATTTCCTCAAAATCTGTGATATCAATAAAAAAGACAAAGCAACTTGGAATCAAGAGAAACAGATCGAATCCAACAATGAGATATTATGCATATAGAGAATGAAAAATAGAAATGCCACCAAAAACACTAGTCCGCAATACAATAAAAATTTGAAGAGTGTTGAATTGGGGGCAAATTGGATGAATTTTTAATGTATAATACAAATAATGAGCAGTCTGTATAAATAACCTTTGCAAATAAGGATTCCAAAGGAGAATACACCATATCACATAAAACTACTTCAAATAATGAAGCCATATCTATGGAGTAAATCAAACTCTTGTCACATATGCAAGAAGGGGAAGCACATAAGAAGCAATTTAGATCACAAAAATGAAACAATGAAGCCATCTCTATTAAGTAATTCAAACTTTTGTCACATATGCAAGCAGGGGAAGCACATAAGCAACAATTTAGTTCACAAAAATGACCCCTATACGGCAGAAAACAAATATATAAAACTGTAAGGGATCTCTTCATGTTAGTGCCCTTAAGTGAAGGCCTAGTCATGCTGTGATTATTTTTCTTGTAAATGGTTTATGTTCCAAACCTGCAGACATTTCCCTCCAGATAAACCAATGGAGAAACGAATTTGTGATAGCCTATAAGTGATTTATCTGAGAGTTTACGTGATACATGACAACCTGCTACTAGAGATTTTGAAGTTTAGGGACAAGCAAACCCTAACTTGGACTGCTTTATCACCCATGAAATTCATAAACCATAAAACCATGGCACCCTATCAACGTAAGCTACCCGTCACACAAGTCACTTTTTCCAAGGTAAACTTTGCAGGGTAACCCAAGGGATGTTTCCCCACATTCGTAGATGGAATCCCTAGTAAACCTGTTATGTAGACTAGTGCACCTAAACCAGGGGATTCAAACAAAACACCTGCTGGCACAGAACTAGCCAAATGCCCAACAGCTTTGGTGACAACCGGTTAAGCTAACCCCTTAGGCTTAAGTGGCAATTAAGTCATGTTTAAAATCAAATCATAAAGAAAAAGAATGTCAAAGAGAAAAAAGCAGATAGTGCATATTTGTATTTGCAAAGTGAAATGAAAATATTAACAATGTAGAAACTTATGGATGTAGACAGCCTCTTAAATGCTAAACCTACTAACAACAGAAGAAGGTTAAGAAAATCCAGCTATTATGGACAATATTTGATCATATTGTGACAGGAAAAGCATACACGTTGCCAACCCACTACTAAATTTTAATGAAGAAAATGAATCTTACCACCATACTATTAAATATATTTGGCAAACATGCAAAATGTAGTAACCATCACATCATCCTAACTACAGTCAAAAGCTAATGAGAGGCCTGGTTAATTTTTGGTTCAACACATTACAAGCTATGGGCGAATTTCTTAGAGGTGTGTGCTATGTTCCATTTTACAAGCCAAGCATGGAATATCAGAACATGCAAGTTACACCAAAACAAGCGCTGCAAAGTTCAGGAAAAATATTTTTCCCTGTGGGACTATGCACTCAAGTTTTACAATCAAATTCTGAACGAAGCCATATCTTCATTTTATTTTTAATACATTTATTGGCTTGTTTTTTCATACTACCAAAAATTTTAGACTGTACTTTCTCACGTTAGTTTGATCCCTGTGCCTTCCCTACATTAATGAACCATAGGTCAAATAGGTTAGGTTGCCTTCCGAATAACATAATACCTAAAAAGTTAAAACAAATCAGTGAGCTCACCAAAACATTCATTGCAAAGTCCCAAAGAAACATCTCTTTTCTAGTGGACTACACACTCAAGTTTTATTGAATATTGAAATTTGATTTACATGTTTTTAATGCATAAATTGGCTTGTTTTCTCATTCTGTCAAAAATTTTGGGCTGTACTTTTTCATATTATGTAGGTCCCCATGCCTCCCTCACATCTATAAAATGGCCCATGGGTTAATATTGAGATAGGTTGGATCCCTTTTCAAATAACATACCTAAAAAGTTCACCAAAACATTGACTGCAGAATTCAGAACAAATGTTTTCTTCAAGGGGAGCCTAGACACTCAAGTTTTATGATTGAATTTTGCAATCTTGGAATATGGAAATTTAATTTCAGTGTTATTTTTATTATTTAGTGCATGTATCGGTTTGTTTTCTGGTTCTATCAAAAATGTTGGCATGTAATGTGCCTCACCTGCATCTATAAGATGGTTCATGGATCAAAATTCATATAGGATGGGTTGCCTTGTGAAAACATACCTAAAAATAAAACATATGAGTTCAAAAAAAATATTGAGTCCAAAGTTTAGAATAAACATTTTTTCTAGGAACTACACACTCGAGTTTTATTTAATAATTTTTGAGCCAACTCATCAAATATTGAAATTTTGAATTGTGTGTTAATCTTAATGCCATGTCTCCTTGATTTCTCATGCTATCAAAAATATTCGGTTGTACTTTCTCATATTAATTTGGTCCCATGCCTCCCCTACATTTATAAAATGACCTATGGGTCAAATAGGTTGGGTTGCCACCATAGAATTTCTTAAATTCAATCTGAATTAATCTTCTAGTGCAATTTAGCATGGATCTTCTCCTTGTGAATGTTACGTCTTCGAAAAAATATACATAGAGGACAGAAATATGGTAGGGACATGTAATATGACCTATGTGTGTATGACACCGGAACATGGGACATGCAAGACACTTGGATACAAGTATCCGACATGGGACATGTCAACCCCCAAAATAGGACACAGGGTACACATTATATGTATATATATATAAAAGAAAATTACAAATACAAAAATGAAATATAGACATAGAAATCCAAATTTTTTAGAATTAGAACATTTAGGAAATATTGATACAACTAGTTACTACATCAATGATGATCAAACACACAAGAAATTAGAATATTCAATACACAAAAATAAAAGTTCAGCAGTTAGAACCATAAATTGTAGTTTTCTCATTGATTCATTTGACATCATCAATATCAAAATGTATTACATAGATACTAAATCACCGATACGTTGTTGTCCAAACCCATCGCTTTTAACCCCGCCCCATTGTTTCCTTTCTGGCACGTTGGTGTCCAACACGTCGGGAACATCTAGGACATGTGTCAGACACGTGTCATGTTTTAGGACAAATGTCAAACACATGTTGGACATGTGTCCTAGCATGTCATGTGCCTGACAGGTAGGGTACAAGACACGGGGGGCTGTAGGACATGTCCTGTTTCTTAGAAGAATATATATTAATTGTTGATATTATGGTAGTTGCGGGAGGTATTTACCTCCACGTGTAAACCTAACGAGAATAGAATACTCCAGAAAGCAAGAAGAAACCCTAATGAGTTGGCTAATAACCCTAGAAGACATGTCGGCTCAAGAGGATAATTTATATTAGGTTATTAGCCTCCAAGAGAAGAAGTTGGCCAGAAGAATTAATATATACTGAACAGACAGATACCCAAAATGAGAAGTCAACCCAGGCAGTTAGCCAGAATTAGTATAAATACAGGAGGCTAGTTCTCATTCTGGCAGGCAGTCTCAGAATTGCAGAGCAGCACTTGTGCGCACTACAGTGCCCAGTTTTGTGCGCAGGTTTGGAGGAGAGTTGCCGGTGCAGCTGCTGCAGCTAGCAGTTACGTTTTGGCTTGGAATATCTCTTGGCTAGGGTTTGGACTACCTGATCAGCTCTTGTTGGTGCGCTATCCTTGGGGAAAGGTGCGCTACCCTTTGTTTGGCTATCTAGCCTAGGGTTTGCTTCCAGAGTGATTCTCTATCAAGGTTAAGGTGCTCGGAGGGTGGCTTCGGCCTATGGTTGGGTGAAAATAGTGATATTGTCAATGGTAAAACGAGCACATCCATTATATTCTAACATTAATTATTAAATATTATAACCTTAAACCATATGAAGGGTTATGTCACTTTTACTCCAATCTTCCTTCCTCTTATTTTGTTTTGATGGATTTGGGGAACACGCATGTGGAGGTTTATATTTTTTTGAGTCAAGCTTCAATTCCCCCATAAAATGTAATAAAGGCTTTTGCTCACTAGCCAACTTACATTCTACCATACTAACATTCTTTATTTTGCTTCTGGAACATTTAAAATAGAATGGAGCCTTCATACATTCTTGATTTCATGCTTTAGACATCCAATATATAATTCTTTTAGAAAACTCTTTGGTAAGTCGTGAACATATGAAGCAAATTTCTCCCATTCTATCGAATATTCGTCTATGGATCTTGTTTGGCATAATCAAGTTGAGTGATTAAAGAAGTCCTTTTCATGGTCTTTGAATCTGTTAAGGAAGCCATTCAAAAAATGCATCCAAGGAAAGAGTGAATCCCTAAATCTTGTGCTTCCACCACAAATACCAAGACTAAGTGTTTATTCTTCAACCAGACAACATCAAATGCAAAAATTCCAAAATGCCTTTCAAAACAATTCTTGGCTTATGATGGATTGTTTCCATCAAATCTTAGGAGATCTAGCTTCACATTGATCTTATTATTAATTTGTCAATTAATTCTAATTCTTTTCATCCTAATTTTTCATTTAATTCTAATTTGTCACTTATTTCGAATGATAATTTTAATTATTCTCATAATTCGAATGACAACTCAAATCTAACTATAATCTCTAATGAAAGCTCTAATTTTTCTTTAATGTCTAATGATGATGCTAGTATTAATGATCTTTTGAACCCTATTCCTTCCCTTGAACGCTTTGACCCTAACTCTACCAACATTCCTCTCATTCCCCTCCACGAAAACCCCTCACCCTCTTCCTTTTTCTTATCCATCAATAGTTGTAAATTTATCTTCTTTTGATCTTGATCTTCCTTCCATCCATCTTATAGAGAAAGGCTTCAACTTTTCCCTTGTCCCACATCGGATTCCCATAGAAGATATTCTTTGCTCTATCGAATCAATAACACATCATCTTCCCACACACAAAGCTAAAGAAATTCGACAAGAGTGTGGTATAACTCTTTGTCTCTCCAAACCTCTTAAACCGAACTTATTAAAAGAAGAATTTCAATCCATCTGTTACCTTAATGATAACCCTAATATCATCATTTTAAAAACTTTTAAAGGTAATGCTACAATCATTATGAACACCTCTGACTATGAATCTAAACTTCAAAACCTCCTTTCTTCTTCCTCGTATAAACCTCTCTAGAACCCAATCAACGCCATAACTAGCTTAGTTATCAAAGCCATCAAGTCCTCATCCCTGGAGGCTTCCATTTAGAAACGTCTTATTCCTCATAACCCTCAAACCCCTAGGATCTATGGGAAACCTAAATTTCATAAAAAAGACATCCCTCTTAGACCAATGGTAAGCACTATAGGAGCACCCACTCATGCCCTAGCTCGCTTCCTTGTTGATAAACTACAATCTTTTATCAAAAAAACTCCCACGTTTATTAAAGATTCCTCTGATTTTATTCAAAAAATTCGGCATCTTCCCCTGGATGAACAAGACATCATGGTTAGTTTTGAGGTTTTGTCCTTATTTTTACCAAAATTCCGATTATGAAATCCCTTGACCTTATCTCCAAACCAATCAACCCTGAAACCTTTAACCTTATTAAAATCAACCTCACCTTGACTTTCTTCACCTTCAAAGGCATGTGCTATGAACAAACAAAAGGTACAGCCATGGGGTCCACCTCCTTATCCCTAGTTGTCGCCAATACTTTTATGGAACATTTTGAAGCTTTGGCCTTAAATAGCTTTCTTCATAAGTCCAAATGTTGGTTTCGATTTGTTGATGATACCTTCGTACTTTGGCCTCATGGCCATCCCTCTCTAACCTCTTTTTTTAACCATCTTAATAGCATTTCACCCCATATCCAATTTACTATGGAAATCCAAAATAAAAACTCTCTCCCCTTTTTGGATATTCTCATTACCGTCTTCCCGATGGCACCCTCACCCACTAAGTTTATCAGAAAAAGACTCACACCGACCAATACCCTCATGCCCATTCTCACCATCACCTTGCCAAAAAATCTGTTGTTCTAAAAACTCTCATTACTTGAGCCATTCAAACTTCAAATCCTTGTTTCCCTAAGAAAGAAAAAACCCACATAATTAAGGCCCTTGTGACCAATGGTTATTGATTTCTCAAGTCAACAAGGCCTTTCGCTCAGCCATCCATTCTAAACCTAAAAGCTCTCATTCCTCTTCCCCACCCTTAGATCTCATTTCTCTTCCCTGTATCCAAGGTACTATAGATCATATTTCTAATATTTTGGCCAAAAAAATATTAAAACTCTCTTTAATCCCCATAAAACTCTTAATAGCTAAAGGATAAATCTGACCCCATGCTTGGCCAAGGAATTTATAAAATTCTCTGCTCTTTTGGAAAATCATACATAAGCCAAACCGGTAGATCCTTTAAAGCCCGTCTCAAAGAACATATAGCCGACACCTTCTACAACCACATCTCTAAGTCAACTATCGTCAAACACTCCCACAAATCTAATCATTTCATTTGTTTTGACCAAACTAAAATTCTAGCTTCAGAACCCTATTACTCCTCTCATATCATTCAGAAAGCGCTAGAAATTGAAAAACATCCTAATAATTCTAATCGGGAAGATGGCTACAAACTTAGCCGATCTTGGAAGCCCACTATTCATCGAGTTAATCATTAGCCTTTTCTCTAAATTTTTGAATTCTTGGTTTATTTTTAGCTTCTATCTCTTGCTACTAATGTTATTCTTCCTTTTTACCTGTATACCCCTCTCCTTTTTAAGCCATCTTGACCCTTTCCATTCCTTAGAAATATTAAATTAAAAAAATTTAGCTTTTATTTCAAACGATTCCTTTATTATTTCAATATTTTTTCACAATTGCTTCATGGTTTGTAACTCTTAGTTCACAACGATTAACCTTAATTTTTACCCTATAAATCTCCACCCCAGCACTCTTTTCCATTATTCTAGCTTTAATTGTCCCTAATGATGGGTTGAGTGTCCACTCAAAACGTTCAATATTTCAAAATTCCATACATAGTTTATCTCTAGAAAGCTCATGCAACATGTGCTTATTCTTCCCGTGGCAAGCATTCCATGTTCACATTCTGCAAATTACTTGAAGTTCTTACATATTTGTAGGTGTTCTAACTCAATTCCACAAGGACTCTAAAATTTGCTCCAATTCATGAATTTTACAATGCATGACAATATATTTTGGGGTAAGAAATTGAGCAATATGTATCTCAACTTCTTGAAAGTAAAAATTTGTCATTATTTTCTTCTTGTTGAGAATTATAGCTCAGGTAGGAACTTCCACATAAGTTCCTTGTGAACATGCAAGAAGTAGTTCAAGATATTTTCAACAAGTAAATTCTATTTTGTAATTCACTTTATTTAAAAAGTGAAAGTCTTATTTTTGGCAGTTGATTCTAAAAAGTGTATTTCCTGCATGCACGACTTGCTTAGACTAGGAGTAACCTCAGAAATATATTAGGGTTTTGGTCTCAGCTAAAACTATAAAGACGAGTCAAGATGGAGAGTTCAAATACATAAGAACACTCGGGCAATTGAAAGAACAATTGAGCAATTGAGCAAGTTGAGTGGCAAAGAGAGGGAGAGAGAGTAGGCAGCCACAAAAGAGGCATTTCCAGGCAGCAAGCAGTCCCACACAGTTCCGTACAATGTACTGAACAATTCCATACAGACGTCCATACGGACAGAACCGTACTAGCGTCTGTATAGTCCATGTAGACAAGTTGTACAGTCATACTACAAATCGTACTCTCCCAGCAGGTTGTTTCGCTCAGTTTGGGATGTTTTTTGGTATACATACAGTGTTGTTTTTTGGGGCAGCTTGTGGAGGTTTCCTTGTAATTTTTTCGAAGGAATGAAAAGTTAATTTGAAGGAGTAATTATTGGTGTATATATGAAATTAATTTTTATGCTTCCGCTATTTGATTTCTAGCTATTGTGTGATTAATGATATGGTCTAAAATTTATTTCTGCAATAATTAAATTCAGCGATCTACTTGATTGATTGAGATAAGGACTTTAATCACCTGAGGCTTGGAAATTTTTACATGGTATCAAAGCTTTTATCTCTAATTCAGATTCTCTAGGATTTGCAACAATAAATCAACTGCAGGGAAGAAAAGCCAGCTGTGAGAGGGTTTCAAAACTAATTTTCAGAATTGGGAGTTTGCGTAGTAGATTTGAGAGATGACATCATCTAGCCTCAGGTTTGAGGACAAATTGGATGGTGCCTCGAATTTATCATCATGTAAGGTGAGGGTTACATTCTTACTAGAAGAGAATGATCTCTGGGATACTGTCAAGAACATTGCTACTCCACCAACATATCCACAAGAGTTGGTAGCTCACAACAAAAGGGTAGTGAAGGCCAAGCAGATGATCTTGTGTGAGATAAAGAATCATCTTATCCCTCATGTATCTAAGAAGAAGACGATGAGGGAGATGTTCGATGCCCTGGTTAGTCTCTACCAGAGTTAGAACATAGACAAGAAGATGATATTGAGAAACAAACTTAGATCCATAATGATGACTAGATCAAACACAATCACCAATTACCTTATGAGGATCACACAGATTCGTGATCAACTTGCAACAGTTGGGAAAAAGGTTGAAGATACAAAGCTAGTGAACATGGCACTGAATGGAATCCCATCTTCATGGGAACCATTTTCCAAAGGTATTTGAATTTTGAACTCAGGAAAACCTTCCTAACTTTGAGAGGCTTTGGGATGACTGTATCCAGGAGGAGACTTGGATGGAGTCAAAGGTCGGTAAGAAGGATGGTGAAGAGAACCTAGCTCTATTTGTTCAATCAAATAAGGGCAGAGGTAAAGGACTTAGCAAAGGTAAGGGAAAGAGTGAGGAGTCAATCTCACAGCCAAGAAAGAAGGACTTCGGTATAATCAAGTGCTTCAATTGTCATAAGCACGGTCATTATGCATCACAATGTCAAGTTAACAAGAAGGGTAAAGGGAAGCAACAGTAGAAGCAAGTAGCAGCCTCTGCAAAAACTCAGATGAACGAGTTTGTCGCCAAGTTTGAGAAGGATTTCTCGTTGGTATCTTGCCTTTCTACCACCACGATTCTGAGGAATGCGTATGTGGATAGTGGGGCATCTCGACATATGACATTAGCGCGACAGTTGTTTTCTAATTTGAAGAAGCAGTATTCAAGAGTATAGGTTGAGCTTGGTGATGATGCCAAGTACCCAGTAGCAGGAGTTGGTACTATTCCCTTCCAACTTGAGTCGGGTAATTCTTTAAATTTTGACAATGTCTTGTTAGTTCTAGGTCTCAAGAAGAATTTGCTTTCAGTTTCAATCATGAGGATAAGGGCTTTGCAATTGAGTTCAAGAACCAACAAGTCCTCATCAAGCCAAAGGATTCTAGCCTAGATACAGCTCAAATGATATTATAATAGGGGTTAGAGAAGGTAATTTCTACAAGTTGCAAGGTGAACCTGTTCGAGCCTTGGTGCATAAGAGTGACAACTTGTGCGAATTGTGGCACAAGAGGATGGGGCACCTGCATCATAGGGCATTGCCTATTACGAGGCTAATATTCACAGGCCTTCCAAAGTTCAGTATTGAGTAGTGTGGTGTATGCAAAGGGTGCATGCTTAGCAAGCATGTTAAGGTTGCTTTACCGAGCAGTGAGCATAGGTCTAAGGGGATTTTAGACCTGGTACATTCAAATGTTTGTGGACCAATGTCGGTAGCATCAATAACAAGAAGCATGTATTATGTTTCCTTTATTGATTATTTCTCTCGCAAGACTTGGATCTACTTAAAAACCAAGGATGAGGTCTTTAGCAGGTTTCAGGAGTTCAAATCTCTAGTTGAAAACCAAACAGGGAAGAAGATCAAAGTCTTGAGATAGGATAATGGGATAAAGTATACCTCCAAGGAGTTCAAGGGTTTTTGCAAGGAGGCGGGGAGGAAGAGGGAGCTGACAATTCCGTACAACCCACAACAGAACAGGGTTGCAAAGAGGAAGAATCAATCCATCATAGGGTTTGCGAAGGCCATGATACATGACCAGGACTTGCCCATATGTAACACAACAATCTACTTCCAAAACTAGTGTTCCTCACAAGATCTTAGAGGAAAAGACACCAGAGGAGGCATTCACCAGTGTGAATGCTAGAGGTGAGTCATTTCCACATCTTTGGTTATCCACTTAATGAAGCCAGAGGTGAGTCATTTCCACATCTTTGGTTATCCAGTTTATCCATGTACTAGTAGAGAAGACGACTAGGTTGGAGCCCTCCAGCAGGAAGGGTTTGTTTGTGGGTTACAATGAGACTTCAAAGGCTTACAAGGTCTATAATCCAAAGCAAAAGAAGACAGTAGTAAGCAAGGATGTGAAGATTGAGGAAGACTTTGCATCTAGGAAGTCTCGTGAGCCTACTCCAATGGCAGAGGATGAGGAGCAGGAACATTCGAAGGTTGAGCCAAGGTCATGAGTGATTTCCAAAGCAGTACAAAAGCCTTCAAGTGAAGAGGGGGAGACAAGAGCCCCTTCGACTTTTGTCAAGAAACCTTGATGGTTTAGTCAGACATTGAGGGATGCTTAGGAGTATGTTGAGACTCCTAGCAACACATTTAGAGAGAGAAGACCTTCGAAGAAGTTTCCAAACTATATGGCATTAATAAGCAGCATTTTAGATTTCGAGCCTTCTAGTTTTTAGTATGCAGTAGATGTTAGAACGTTGTGCTCGTTTCACCATAGACAATGCTACACCATTGTCACCCAACCATAGGCATAAAGCCACCCCCGAGCACCTTAACCTTTGATAGAAAGAATGATAATGGGAAGCCTCACTAGAACCAATAGATAACCAAGAGAGAGAGAGAAAGCGCTTTTCTCCCAAGGTAGCGCACAAGAGAAAGTACCAGAAAGACTACACAAGAGAAAACCGTACAACCGCAGTTGCTGCTACTCCTCCAAACTTGCGCACTGTTTCTAGTTTCCTGAGTGAGAGTGAGTGAACAAATGAGCCAAGACGTCCTCTATTTATATTAATCTGTCCAGTGACTTTTTTCGCTGGGTCGACCTGACTTTCTGGTAATTATATTTTTTGTTTATCTTTTTCTTGTGAGGCCAACTTGCCTTCCTGGAGGATAATACCTTAATATTATATATTTTGTTGAGCCGACATGTCTACTAGTATTTTCACACATCTGTTTAGGGTTTCTCTTGCTTCTGAAATATTCTATTCTAGTCAAAGGTTACATATGGAGGTTAATACCTCTCGCATCTACCATAATATCAACACTCCCTCTTAGCTAGGGAGGTATTAATGGTCTCAAACACATCCATCCATCTTCACATGGCATGGGCAAGACTCACATAGTCTTGTAGACCATTCTACAGGTAGCATCATCATTACTATCAGTATCATCTGGTAGCAATCATCAAAACATATCATCATACTTGTTCTTGGTATTCTTCTGTAATAGACAATATCATAATGTCCATGAGCCTCATTTAGCTATATTGGTGATCCATCTCCACCGCCATGTGTCTAGCACCTCAGGTCATTCTTGTCCCATGACAAGAATCATGACCTCATCGGAGCCACATTCACCTCATAGTTGATCCTCTCATAGGATCACTCCGTGAATGCATTTAGCTCGATGCTATCGAACATGTGTGTCTAGCACCTCGGGTCGTTCTTGTCCCATGACAAGAATTATGACCACATTAGAGCCACAAACACCTCATGGTGATCCTCTCATTGGATCATTCCGTGAATGCATTCAACTCGATGTTATCGGACACGTGGAATTTTGCACCTCAAGAACCTCGAGTCTTCAGTCCGTCGAAGACTACGTCAGGGCACATCTACTCTGAATGTAGATGTTCCCTATCTCCCCTGGTCTGCAACCCAATTCCTATGGGGATAGAGTCAGCCCGATGCTTATCAAGGCTACTCACCTACTCGTGAGAGTTTCAAGGCCTGATGCAATTCACACATAGGAGATCTAGCTGCAACTCGAATCTTCAATCCATCGAAGATTACATCTGGGCCTATTCCCACATGATCAAGTCTGTCTGATCAATCTTGGAATATCGGCACGATGTTGCAATCATCAATACTCCCCCAAGGAAACATTTGCATTCCTGCCAAGCTTGTCACAGACAGAGGCTTAGTTCAAATGTCAGTTATCTGCTCATCTGTGGATAAGTGATGGAGCCTCACTACTCCTTCCTGCACCATGTCTCTGATGAAGTCTTGCAATATTCTTCATCTCAAACTCTGAAGTCAAGTCCCTCTATCTAAGAGAATCCTCAGACCATGCTTATGTTTGTTGCATGCCCTTTTGTATTCTGCAAAGTGTCACGAAACTATGTTAGCTTCTTCTTGATCACTAACTCCCTCTCATATTTATCCCTTATGTCTTGCCCGAAACAAGAAACAAGAACAACAAAATCTCCACGGTATCCTCCATGGAAGATATCATGGCTGGAGTCTAGGTCAGTGACCAAGAACATCTCCTAAAGGAGATCAACTTCATCTCGTAAACAATAAGCATTTACATAAGAACAAGAATATCTCCTAGAGAGGAGATCAACAAGTGTATCTCTAGAATTAAGGGGTTAGTATAATGATCATAACTTCAATAGATCAACATGCAGCATAAGATCGTAATAATTCCATAACAGCTAGAGACATATCAATTTTTAAATAATCAAACCTGGAGTCTTCATTGCTAGGGAGGGTGCACTTGTTCCTCTGAATGTACTGAATTCAAAATCACTGCATGGACAAGGTCTCTTGTACATCCCCTGCAAACACACTCATTCTTTGCTGGATGATATAACTTGAAAAAAATATACAAGTGCATACCTTTGAAATTTGTAGTATCATTCAGCATGTCTTCTAATCTGAAACTAGACACCATCTTGACAAGAAGAGGTTAGAAACTAAGACAAAAAGGTTCAATGATTAGAACAAGCTAGAAACCCTGAAATTTCAACTTTGACCACAAAAATCATTTTTTGACCAAAAGTCAACCTTTGATTTTGACTTTGACCCAAAAACTCAAACTTGACATTTTTGTTGGTTGAGGGCACCAAGAGATGCGTTGGGTTAGGGTGCACTAGGATAACCAAAAATTAGTCCCAATACTTCACAACAACTTTCAGTGCAACTAGTGTTGCAATTGGCACTGCAACTAGTGTTGCAATTGGCACTGTAACTGGCACTGCAATGGCACAAAGGAACCGGCACTGCAACTGCAATTGTATTACAACGAGCTTGACAGAGATCTATAGATCTACCTTCCAGTGGTTAGATTGTTCCGAAGGTGGTGTGGGCCCATAACCTAATAGAATGTTGTGCTTGTTTCACCATAGACAATGCTACACCATTGTCACCCACCCATAGGCACAAAGCCACCCCCGAGCACCTTAACCTTGATAGAAAGAATGATTCCAGGAAGCCTCACTAGAACCAATAGATAACCAAGAGAGAGAGAGAGAGCGCACTTTTCTCCTAAGGTAGTGCACAAAAGAAAGTACCAGAAAGACTAAACAAGAGAATATCGTACAACTGCAGTTGTTGCTACTCCTCCAAACTTGCGCACTATTTCTGGTTTCCTGAGTTAGAGTGAGTGAACAAATGAGCCAAGACATCCTCTATTTATATTAATATGTCAAGTGACTTTTCTGGCTGGGCCGACCTGACTTTCTGGTAATTATATTTTATGTTTATCTTTTTCCTATGAGGCCAACTTGTCTTCCTAGAGGATAATACCTTAATATTATATATTCTCCTGAGCTGACATGTCTTCTAGGGTTTTCACACATCTATTTAGGGTTTCTCTTGCTTCCAGAATATTCTATTCTAGTCAAAGGTTACATATGGAAGTTAATACCTCCTGCAGCTACCATAATATCAACAGTAGACCAGCAAGTATGGTAGGATGCCACGGTGGAGGAGTACACCTCCATCATGAAGAACAATGTTTGGGACATAGTGTCAAGACGAAGAAGAAGTCAGTTGTGAGTTCTAGATGGCTCTACAAGATCAAGCATGCTACAGATGACAACATTGAGAAGTTCAAAGTGAGGTTTGTGGCCAGAGGGTTCTCCCAAAGAGAGGGAGTGGACTACGAGGAGAGATTTGCTCCAATCGCTAGGTACACTTCCATTAGAGCAATTATGTCCTTGGTTTCATTTATGGGATGGAGGATACATCAGATGGATGTGAGGATAGTTTTCCTTAATGGGATCAGTGAGGAAGAAGTGTACATAGAGCAGCATCAAGGCCTTGAGGTAAGTGGAAAGGAGTCCCATGTGTGTAGGCTTAAGAAAGCCTTGTATGGACCCGAGCAGGCACCAAGAGCATGGTATTCCAAGATCGATGGATATTTGCAGAGTATAGGCTTCACCAAAAGCAAAGCAAATCCTAACTTATATTGTATATTTGTTCAGACCGATCTGTTCATTTTGGTGTCCTATGTAGATGACTTGTTTCTGGTAGGTGTCGAGAACCTCAATGTAGAGTGCAAAGCATACATGGCAGTTAAGTTTGAGATTGGCATGATGCATTACTTCTTGGGATTGGAGGTTTGGCAAAGACCAAGGGAGATTTTCCTTGGGAAGGTTAAGTATGCAGTTCAAATACTGAAGAGGTTTCAGATGGAGGACTGCAAACCTATGGCCACACCCATGATCACTAATCTAAAGAAGGTGACAACTTCAAATTCAAATTTGGGGGATCCCACATTATACAGACAATTGATAGGTTCTTTGATGTATTTGTTCAATACCGGTCCAGATATACGTTTTGCAATGAACACCTTGAATCAGTTCATGGTGGAGCCAAGGCAGGAGCATTGGTAGCAACAAAACATGTCAGGTATTTGAGGGGCACAGTGGAGTATGGTCTGAGATATCTTGGAGATGGTGAAGTGAAGTTGTAGGGGTATACAAACTTAGATTAAGCAGGTAGAGCAACAGACAAAAAGAGCAACTCAGGGTGTTGCTTTAGCTTGGGATCAGCAATGATATCTTGGTTCAACAGGAAGCAGACTTTCATGGCCCTTAGCTCAACAAAGTCAAAATACATGGCAGCTGGTATGGATAGTTGTGAGGCCATCTAGATTCACAAGTTACTTGCAGGATTGTTTGATCAGGAGTTGAATCCCACAATGATTTACTACGATAACCATATTTCTATCAAACTCTGAGAATTTAGTGTTTCATGACAGGTCCAAGCATATAGAGATCAAATATCACTTCATACAAGACAAGGTTCAAAAGGGAGCAGTAAAGCTCCAGTATATTCCCACAAATCAGTAGGTAGTTGATATTCTGACCCAGCCCTTGGAAAAAGGGAAGTTTGAGGCATTCAGAAACAGACTTGGATTGGTGCAAAATCCCTTCCTCATGAAGAAGTGTTGAGAATTATAGCTCGGACAATAATTTTTGCACAGGTTCTGTGTGAACATGCGAGAAGTAATTTGAGATATTTTCGAAAAGTAATTCTATTTTGTAATTCACTTTAGTTTAAAAGTGAAAATCTTATTTTTAGCAGTTGAGTCTAAAAAGTGTATTTCATGCCTACATGACTTAGACTAGGAGTAATCTCATAAATAGATTAGGGTWTTGGTCTCAGTTAAAACTATAAAGATAGGTCACGATAGAGAGTTCAAACACACAAAAACACTCGAGCAGTTGAGCTAGCTGAGTGACAGAGAGAGAGAGAGAGAGGGAGAGAGAGCAGGCAGCCAGGAAAGAGGCATTTCCAGGCAGCAAGCAGTCCTGCACTGTTSTGTACAGCATACCACCCAGTTCCGTACAGCATATTGAACAGTTCTGTACAGTTGTACGGAAGTCCATACAATCGTAWATGCAGGACTGTATGAATCTGTACAATCATACAGATAGAACCGTGCAAGCATCCRTACAGGCTGTACAGTAAATTGTACTCTCCTAGCAGGTTGTTCCGCTCAATTTGGGGTGTTTTTTGGTATCCGCCCAGTGTTGTTTTTCTGGGCAGCTTGTGGAGGTTTCCTTGTCACTTTTTCTAAGGAATGAAAAGCTAATTTGAAGGAGTAATTACCAGTTTATGTGTGAAATTAATTTTTATGCTTCCATTATTTGATTTCCAGCTATTGTGTGATTAATGCTATGGTCTGAATTTATTTCTGAAATAATTAAATTCAGTAATAAATTTGTTTGATTGAGATCATAAGAACTTTAGTCACCTACAGCTTGGAATTTCTACAGTTCTAAGATTTAATCCTAACAAATTTCAAAGTCGTATCAAAATCTCCTCGTTCTCCATGGAAAATGAAAACTTTTCTGCATTTAGAATGTAGTGTTGCCTAATCCATATAGTGCTGTAAATTTTCCACTTAACTTAAAAAGGTTATAACTTTTATCTCTGACTCCACCTACAACCAGAGATGGTCACATGGTATTAAAGGATGCTTGACATTTTAGTACTTGCAATTGCAATGGACATTGGTCTCCAATTGCAAAAATATGTATGCTCACTTGGACTTTCTCTAAGATACCTTGCGATTTTTTTTGGACTCTCATGGATGTGAATTAGTTTAATTGGACTTAGGAGGAGATCCTCTGTTACTTATCCCAATTTGACTAAACTTCCCATGATTTATTTTGTTGGAAGAATTTTATGAGAAAAATGTTTTAGTATATTTTCATGCTCCAGTGATACTAATGTATGAAATATATTGGGCTCTTGTCTTTTCTTGGTGCAATAAGTGTGACAGACTGACCTCCGAAAAGAAGGATCTCAACATGAGGGCGAGCTTGAGAATCAAGTTCTATGGTTGGGCAAAAAAGGTTCTATACAACTCCCGTTCCCCTTCAGCACTCTATGATTCAGTTAAACTCTCTTTGTTCTTTGGTTTTGTCTTCAAAAGACTAACAATAAGTCTAATATTCAGCAGTAAGTATGCTTACAATGTTTGTAGGATCTTGGTCATAGCATTGTAATCACTATGGATTTTGGGAATTGAATATCAGTATATGTGCATGTTTAACTTTTTTCGTGTATGTGATGTAAATATATTTATGTGAATACAAGTAATTTTACAATATAGATAATAAATAAACGTTTCTTGAAACAATCTATTGAAGATGTAATTGTGGTTATGGCAGTCAAGGCATCAAAAACCAGAAGTGACATGTATGAATCTAACAAGAATAAAAAGATGGATATGCTATCCCTGCAATGGGGAATGTGACTTTTGGTCGGCTTAATGTTAAAATTTAAGCTACGATTTGAGAAAACTATACTGAATACATTGTTTATCAGTGTACTCAAGTTGCCAATGGCTTAAATTCGTTAAAGAATCTTCCCTGTTGTTGTATACGTAAATGTATATTCACCGTTGTTTTTTGTGAAACTTAGCGATTGTAGCTGATGGGATTACTTTTCTCCATACACTATTTTAACAATTTGGGAATGATGGTCATCTTAAATTAGTGGTTGTAGTTTAGTGGAGATACACCCCTGCTATTGTTATATATATGCAATTGTAAAATGGGATGAGCAAGGGACAGTGAATGCACCGGCCTTTACCCCGACAAGAGTTACATATATTATCGACATTAAGTTTCTAGAGTAGAATATGGTATGTAAGATGGTGGAAAGACCTTGAGCACTGAAGTTAGTGAAAATTGCAATAGGACCCTATACAAACCTTTATTAAAATCTAGTATTTACTAACCCTTTGATTCCATCTAGTTGGACTGCCACATGTCAATTGTGGATGAATAATTTGATGCCAGAGATCGATCCATCATTCCAATGGTAGGCCACCTTGTAGACCTTAAAGAATGACATGGTATGTTGGTATGTCCTTTCCATACTTTGCAGATTGTTGCATTGTCGGGTTAGTGTAGAAATTTCTGTGTTCTTTGACTTTTAATGCAAAACAGAAATTTCACCTCACAAGGAGGTTTCTCATATCTAGTCCCTGAAAACTTCAACCTTATGGCTGATTTGAAATATTAATTTACAGAAGCAAACAGCAGACAATATTTCATCTCACTTCAACCCAACACACTAGGCAGCCCAAGAAAAAAGATATCAAACATATGCCAACAAGTTTTAGCCCTTAGGGCACACTTTTCCAAGCATAAACCAGATCTGAAATCACACTCAATCCAAGTAAATCTGCTGTATTATCTTCAAGATGTATGTTAAATCACTTAACATTCTCAGCCATATATTATGTCAAGCATGAACAAGAAGTGTTGGATATTACCAAATCAAGAAAACAATGCTGAAAATCAAATCTACAATTACACAATTTTGGATAACTGGAAATTTCATATATATATATATATATATATAATAGAAGTAATGAAGTACATGAACATACTCAGCTTATCACGTGTTGGTACAATCTTCAAGCTCTCCAAAACCCTGGCTAGGAAAGAATGAAAACCCTAGCCACCACCCACCACCAAAGATCCACAACAAGCAAGCATCAACAGCAGCAAGTCCTCCTTGGCTCCAACATCAAGCTTGTATCACACAAACTCTCCACACTAGCATTGTTGTCTTCCTTGGGGTTTATGAACCCTAGCCATGTTGCATAACAAAAGTACATGGCGACATAACTCTAGCAATAGCCTCCAAATCTACATGTCCATCTAATGGTTTGAAACCTCAAAACCCAGGTCTTCAACTCTCGCATCAACACAAGCACTAAGACCACCATGGAACGTCAAGAATACAATAACCAAGTCTTCTTCCTCTTCCAAGCAAGGCATCACAGCAAGCTCAAGACTCATCGAGTTCATCTCTCCATGACCTTACCCTAGCCTGATGTCCCACAGGAACAAAGCTACAAAATCATCCAAGGCATTAGCTCCACTACTTGCTTTCTACTAGAGTAGAAACCCTAGTGCTACAACAAGAGCCACAAGAACCATCAGCACCTCTAATGTTATGTTCTTATCTAGGTTTTGCATGCATAGCACAAACCCTAGTATCACAAGTGAAAACCCTAGCTCACACAAGAGCAATCTCTCCATGAATAGCCAAGTCCTCTCTCTCTCCTTGTCTTTTCCTAGGGTTTCCTCATGAACCCTAGTGTCTAGCTCCTAGGGTTTCCTCATGAGCCCCAATGATTCCAAGCAAGTAGAAAGAAGAGTACAATGATGATAATGAATACAAGAGCTCTCTCCTCCCTAAGGGAGGCTAACATAAAGTAAGGACATATGTCCATACAAGTAACCAACAAGGCAACCCCGCATGGAGCGCTCTACAATACAAGGATGTACATGTGTCAAACTAAGGTTTATCCAACCCCCAAAGTGAAATGACCTCCAAGCATGACCCTCCTTGGGCTTAACACCCCTCCTCCAAGCTAGTGCGCTCTCCAATAAGTTGTTATCCCAACGCTCCCTCCTCCATGGTGGTCCACTATCCAAGTATTCTCATGCAAGGAACACCTCCTCTTACTATGTGCCACATGTGCTCTCATGTGCACAATGCTACTCTCATGTATGCCAATGTGGTCATTAAGCCCCAATGTTCCTCCTCAACAAATGGTTCAAGTCCATGAACCTCCATGAAGTCGGCTCCTCAATCACAGCTTCCTCGAGTCAAGTGTCCAACCCTCAAGGTATATATCACATGGTGCCAAGCTCCAAGGGTTAAGTACCCAACGCTCCTCCTAGGTAGGTTACCTCCTCTAATCAAGCAACTGACTCGCCCATTGTGTGCACCCAATGTATTAGTCATCATGTCGATCAGGGTATATGTTAAGGTTTAAGCAATTATTATGTTACTTTCAATTTACTAGATAACAATAACATAGATAGGATCACTGAGAGAAACACAATCACAAGAGTACACAAGCATTTATCCTGGGAAACCCTCAAGGGGAAGAAAACCCAGCAAAACTTCCTTAATATAGATAGCCAATCCAATGCCAAGACAATGAACCAAACAACACAAAAATTCCTCTCCCAAGGATGCACCTCTCTCTCTCTTCCTTCTTCCGGCAACTGGTAACTACAGCTTCCTTCAATACTTGCGCACTAGATGAGTGAGCTGTTGTGTGTGTCCAAATGAGGCGCTGGCCTCTCTTATTTATACAAACTGGCAGGTGCTGAACAGGTGTCTTTTCACTAGCAGGGCCGACTTCTCATTCTGGGTGGTTATAACCACTTTAATGTATTCTGGTTGGGCCGACTTCTCATTCTGGGTGGTTATAACCACTTTAATATATTATGGGGTCGTCTTTTCATTTAGCCTATTACAACTAGGGTTTGACCAATCCGCAAAAGGGGATTTGGTCAATTACAATGCCCGACATGATCAATCCACAAAAGGGGGTTGATCTAATCAATAATAAATATATTTTATCTTTATCCACAAAAGGGGATAAGAATATTCTTTGCAGTTACACAATATTTTAACACTCCCTCTTAACAAGAAAGATATTCTTTATCTTTTGACAGGTCACTGGATGTCGACATCAACTAGGTAGCAGCATCCACTGGATAACATCATCAACTGGGCAACATCATCAACTGGGTAATCATCATTAACTAGATAACTGGAGGCATCAATATAATACACTTGGTCATCTGGCATCATGATCACTGACTGGCATATCTATAAATCATCGGAAGTTTTGTTCTCTTTATCTTCGCGCAAAAGATACTCTTTCTTTCATTTGTCTTCACGCAGAAGTTACTTCTTTCTTATCTTCACACAAAAGATATCTTATCTTCACACAGAAGATGTCTTATCTTCACACAGAAGATATTCTATGAGTTTTGCCATTACTTTTATGTTCTCCCTTCTCTTGTAGTCATCCATCTCACCCATCCACTAGGGAGGACTACTACCATAGCTTCACTCCTAGTCATCGCAGATGAATTAGAGAAGCTAAGATGCTAGCCTGGGCAAGACTAGACTCCCTTTCCATGATCCACGCAGGATCACGACACAAACCTCAAGAGCCAACTAACCATTCCACATGGTCAAGGTTTGTGTTCCAGGCTACTCAATCCTTGGCCAGATGAGAGTATTTGCTCGCTGCCCCTTGGAGAAACATCCACATTCCTCTCTACGAGGATGGTCACACCCCTCTCTACGAGGGCATTCTAGCATGTCCCTAAAGTATCCAAAACTCAACACTTGGACAGAGGCCAACCTTGGCAAATTTCTCATTCCCCTTATCTACGAAGGTCTCTTCCTTCTCTACGAAGGTCTCTTCTCTTTTCCTTCTCTATGAAGGTCTACCAGTGGGATTGCCCATTCCTTCTCTACGAAAGTCTTTTCTCTTTCTCCTTCTCTACAAAGGTCTAGCTATGGGATCTGAAAAAATCTCTTGTGGTCCAAAACCTTTCCATGGTATAATACCATGCTACCCATCTGTTGGGCACCATCCATCTATTGGATAGCTTTCATCTTGATCAAAATATCTGGGCACCATCCATCTGCTTTTCTAACTGCATCAAATCACGATCCTTCATTTCGAACTCGGAGACATGGCTCCCTCTTGCACCAAGCTAATAGCTTCTAATCAT
>JASDQU010307043.1:163158-175572 GCA_032191745.1 Picea mariana | reverse complement strand
TCTTTCAATGTATCAATGCAAAAAAATACAATGGACGTGAAGGTAAGTTAGTATGTAGAAAGACATGTAAAAAAATAAATACAGTTCTGTTTATTTCAATGTAGCAACATAGAGAACACAATTGACATGAAGATAATTTATTATGTAGGAAGATACATAGTATATAAATACAATAAATTAGGTGCAAAGTAATAGAACAAATATACAGACAATAAATGAAATACAAAACAGTGGAATATGAAATAAGAGTAGAAGCATGCACCTTTGTATCTTCTCTTCTACATTTGTGGTAAAGAGTCCCTCGTCTTCTCCAGTTATTGTGTTTATTTTAATGTAGCAATGCAAAAAATACAATGGACATGAAGGTAAGTTGGTATGTAGGAAGACATGTAAAAACATAAGTACAGTTCTATCTATTTAAATTTAGCAACACAGAGAATACAATTGACATGAAGATAAGTTATTATGTAGGAAGATACGTAGTATCTACATACAATAAATTAGGTGCAAAGAAGTAGAACAAATATATAGACAATAAATGAAATACAAAACAATGGAATATGAAATAAGAGTAGAAGCATGCACCTTTGTATCTCCTCTTCTACATTTKTGGTAAAGAGTCCTTSGTCTTCTCCAGTGATTATGTTTGTTTCAATGTGCAAATGCACAAAATACAATGAACATGAATGTAAGCTGGTATGCAAGGGAGAACAAGTAATATGTACATATAGTAAATGAGAATCAAAGGAATAGAATAAAACAAAGTTAGAAATATGAACCTTTGTTTTTATTGACCCATGGTTGTGATTATATCGAATTTTTCCTAGCCAAAATATATTACAAGCCAGGAAATATTAAGAAATTTGATGGTCGTAGCTGAATGATTTGGTTTTGTGGAACAAAGTATTAAGATATGATTTGAGACATGGCAATATAATTTTTTAATATCTTTGATGTATATTTCATAATTCAAGTACAAGAAAAATTGTATTGTGGTCAGACTAGTCTTTGTATAAGATAAAGAGGTTGTATTGTGATATGGGCACATTTCACCATATATGTTTAATAAGTATATTTTCTACATGTTTTATCTTAACCAAAATAAAGTGGAGATTGTAATTGCACATGTAGTTTTCCATTTATTTGTTATGGCACTATTTTGTAGCATATCAAGACTGAAGTATCCTAGAATGATAATGGTTTTTTCCAGATGTAAATGGTGTGTTGCATTTGAGAAAACATTCATTATGTTAGCAATGTTGCACGCGAAGAGGCATAGAGATTGAAT
Organism: Picea mariana; assembly: GCA_032191745.1. NCBI lineage: Eukaryota > Viridiplantae > Streptophyta > Pinopsida > Pinales > Pinaceae > Picea > Picea mariana. The sequence continues at coordinate 174,284 of JASDQU010307043.1, read as the reverse complement.
ATTGCAATTTACAATCCATAGAATACTACTCTTGCTAGCACCATCTCAACATCTTTTTCTTCTACAAGAACATTTTGCAAAGGCATGTAGGTATGGTTCAGAGTTTGGAGAAAAAATTGAAGAAAAAATTAAGAGCAAGAGGGAAAGATATGCTAATTTTGTTGCATCCTAGGCACCGTTGTACCATACCTAGACCTTCTACACCTACCTGCAGTTTTCTTCTACAAAAACATCCTACAAAGGCAACAAGATTAACATCATATTTTTCATGTGAAAGACATGGGTTTGATTCCCGTACAGGATAGGTAGGTACGGGATAGGCGCTAGATTTCCACTTTGCCACACACGACAAAGGACCGAGATTTTCAATGCTAAAAAAATGACAGTCGGAGATGTGCACACAACATTGGCATGGACATGGTGTAGAGTCTCGAGAAAAAATCGGAGGAAAAATTAAGAGAAGGAGAAAAAGATATGCCAACCTCTATGGAAAGTCTGCAGGACAAGAACGATGAATAAATACTTAAACATTCTTACTTTCAAAATGAAAACAATGAATAGTAAACAACGAATATGAATGAAAGTATGTTATTGAAGCTTACTTGTTAATGATAAACGACAGAACTGCAGGTCAACTTGCGGGTGCAGAACTTGAACACTGCAAAGTGAAAAATAAAGCTCCAACTGCTGGTGCAAGACCCCAACCTTGCAAAGTCAAAGCAAATAAACACAACCAGAAAGCACCAACAGGTCCAACTACAGCTACATGACCTCAAACTTCCAAATTTGAACCAAACAACAACATGAAGCAACCGACGAACCAACGAACCAACGAACAAGAAACAACCAATGAACCAGTAAACAATATATGTATCTTCAATGATGACCAAATTGCATTCCAAGCATAGAAGAAATTTGAAACATATGACGACCATGTGAGTGGAAATATTTAAACATTCGTACTTGCAAACTGCAAATAGTAAACAACAAAGAACGAATACCAATGAAATTATGGTATTGAAACTTACTCGGCAATGATGAACGACATAAGTGCAGGTCGAATTGTGGGTGCAGGAGTTGAACCCCGCAAAGTCAAAAAACAGCTCCAATTGCGGGTGTAGGACCCCAACGTTGCAAAGTTGAAGCAAACAAAAGCAAGCAACAAGCACCAACAGGTCCAACTGCAGGTGCATGGCCTCAACCTTGCAAAGTTGAACCAAACAACAAGAAACAACAACCGACGAACCAAAGAACAAGAAGCAACAAGTGAACCATTAAACAATATATGTATCTTCGATGATGACTAAATTGCATTCCAAGCATAGAAGAAGTATGAAACATATGATGGCTATGCGACTAGTGGTGGACAACAATATTGTCCAAATTCACTGCAACATATTATGGAAAAATTCGAGGAAAAATGTATTGTCAGAAGCCTATTTAAGTAAACATTTAAAGTTGTCAGGGCTATTTAAGGGCCTCATGTTATGCAAACATTTAAGTTGTCAGCCTGTTTAAGGGACTCACGCTATGCAAACATTTAATCTTTCATGTCTATTCAAGTACATCAAAAAGAGTGTCAATGCTCAAAATTTTCGGTATGTAAACATTTCAATACAAATAGAAATAATAAAACATTAAAAAAGAGTGTCTCAGAACATTAGGTATGTAAACATTTCAATAAAAATCAAAAAATTAAAAAAGAGTATCTATGCTCAAAATTTTGGATATCTAAACATTTACAACTGTCAATCTTCCAATCTATTTTCCAATAGGATGATGACATATAAGATTTTTTTTATTATATAAAAAATAATCTATAATTCGAACAATACAAATGATGCAAAAATTTATAATCAATTAACATTAATATGAAGTCAACTAATTATGGATCACTATAGTCCCTCTAGACTTGAACTAATAGAGAAGGTTATTCACTCTTTGGCTTTAAAGAAATTAAAGTTAAAAAAATATCTATCTTGGCCAATTCTACCACGTGAATAGAAATGAACTTTTCTTTTATGTGGACTTTATTTCACACTTTTTGACAAATAAAGTGATTTTAATCTTTGCAGTGGGATAAAATGCATGTCACCTGGAAGAGCATGAGCATGGTATTTAGGTTATTGGATTCATAAATATTTTTATTAATTATAGAAGATTGTGAAGGTGAATGATAATAGTGACACAGGACGTTTTCAACATTACCACGAGTACCGCATGGACTGTTCAACGCAGGATATGTTACAATCTCTATTCTTGACAAATAATTACCGCCCCTGAATACTTTGCCAACGATACAAAGTTTGCTCGACCCTTATCATCTCAGTTTGGAATAAATTTGTTAAACGAAATCGCCGAGGAAGATTACTGTTCATCGAATGGAATATTTGTGTACCGAGGGAGAACCAGGTGGCTTCTTAACTTGCAACGAAGCTAAAATTCTGCAAAGAAGACGCCACGAAATCCGAGATACGGTGCAGGAGATCGTTGGAATAGCAAAGAAGACGCCACGAAATCCGAGATATGGTGCAGGAGATTATTGGAAGAGGGTTTTGAAGGTTGAATCCCACAAGATCAAGACAAATAAATACAAAAGGTTGCAGAAAAAAAACATCGTGTAAGCTCCACGTGATTCTAGGGTTTGGTATCACCTCCACGTGATTCTAGGGTTTGATATCACCTCCAGGTGATTCTAGGGTTTTGGAATCACAATTCCTGCGGTCATTAAGGACGTGCCGACAGAGTGAAGTTGGATAGTTGTCACACCTGTTCGGCGAAAATAACACCAAATTACAGTCAAGAGATTACACCAGATCGCAAACAAGTAGCGATCAGAAGGTATGGAACCAGAGCTTGAGGATAAAGTGCCACGTAGGTGCAAGGAGAAAGAGGTGCCATATTCAACTCGTGACAATTGGAAAAACCAGAGGTAATTCCAGTGGGTCATTTCATCACCATTCCATCAGGTCATTGCATTATCATTCCTTCGAATCACTGCATCAACGACCCTCCAGATCTATTACAAAAATAATACCATGATGTTAAGTCGTTAGGGTTTTGATAAGATCGTAGAAGAATCCACCAGTATACAAAGGGCCCCATGAGTGAAAATCATCGCCATTGCAAGATCCGGCCAGAGAAGATTACAGTTGCACCGAACCGAGTCATCAGTTTAGGAGATGGATCGGATCTTAAGGATTATTGAGAAGAGTGCGCCAGATCGCAGCTATATCTTTGGTATCAGATCAGATTGGTTCACTTAATAATAGGCAGGTAAAACATATCTCCAGATGAAGAAGATTACCAAACTGTGGAGGAAGTTACCAGACCGCGCAAAGGTTGCATAAAATTACCTAGAGTTCACTATGGAATGGTTCCACAAGTTTGCAGAGGCCCGAAATTGACCAAATAATAGCTCTAGCTCACCACCAGCATATGAAGAGGAATTTTTGTTTTTTTTAAGGAAAAGTAGTTTCTTTGTTATTCAATTGAATTAAAGGTAACTTCCCAATATATATAGGCAACTTCCTAATATATATAGGCTCAAATAACGTACTCATTGTGAGCTAAACATATCATTTATGGGAATTGAATTTCGGTACTCATTGTGAGCTAAACATATCATTTATGGGAATTGAATTTCGGTGAGAAGAATAACAATCATTCCTCACAATCATCCAAGCTAAACTTAATTAATCCATGAAAAATTTTACATTACCAAAACTCATCAGATACAAGTTTAAAAAAAATCTTTATTTCATATCAAATGGTGATGAGTTCATGAAAGAGCAATGTCTAAAAAAAAGTCATTATTTCATGTAAAATGGTGATGAGCTCATGAACCTTGAAAAAATGAATTAACTCTAATTTTAGTTTAATTCTTAGTTTTAGTTTAACTTAACTTTATTTACTTTAATTTATTTTTAACTCTATTTTAGTTTTATTTTAATTTAATATTTAGTTACTTTAGTTCTATTTTATTTGTTTAGTTTGCATTATATTAGATTTTAATTTAGTTTAGATTTTAATTTTATTTAAGTTTTTATTTATTTTAATGTTTATTCACTTTAGTCTAGTTCTATTACTTTTATTTATTATTTTAGTTTAGTTTTATTATTATATTAGATTTTATTTTAGATTTTTAGATTGAGTTTTTATTTTGGATTTTCATAAATTATGTTTGACTTAAAATTAGTTTATGGTTTTGATTTATTTTGGAGGCCATCAAGATTAACAAACTCTTATTTCTTATATAAAGAGCATGAGTACAAACATAGAAGTGGGAGGCAGGCCACATGAAAAATGGAGTTGAAGGTTGGATCCAAGGCAAGAAGTGGCTTGTGCTATCATAATCTCTCTCTTGAAATTTTTTGAATCTTGAGTTAGGAATTAATGATCAAAGCTTGTGCATTGCTAGTACCTAAACCTACATTCATGACTACACCTTCTTGCAAGAATGGCATTGTTCTTGTAGCACACAAAAAACACCATTTCTACAAGCATCATTTTCCTATATTCTCATAACTCTACTTCATGGAAGGCATTATTGTCTCGGGTGATAACGATTTGGACTTTATAATCATTCAAATCTTTCCAAGCTTCTTTTTATAAAAAATTAATAAAAAATGTATTATTTTAAAATTATTTATATAGTTTTAAAATAATATTTTATATTATTTTTTGTTAAAAATTGGACTCTTATTATCCAAACTCCAAGTCATTATTTTCCAAGCCATCAATGCAACCAAGTCATATTTAAGCTTGAGTCCAAGTGTGAACCGTCAAAGAGAACCCACAGTGAAGCCCATGGGTCATAATTGTGCACAACACATCAATGTGCAATCAAGTTATCGATCTATATAAAGAATGACTAAAAGATTTACCTTGGTGTTGGATTGTTTGGGCTGACCCAAGTTCTACTTTAGGTTTTCAACAAAACCCTGCAAACAATTGGCCCTTTTGGAGACCAGAAGAAAACATTGTGCACAATAAGGTCTCACCCGAGATGGATTATGGGTGAATGCACGACCCATATGTCTGCAATCGTGGAAGGGAGGTTGTTGTGGGGATGTCAAACATTCTTTCTAACTCAACATACATCAAATATATCATTCTAACACATCATTTTATTTAGATCTACCATTCTATAACCATTTGCATTTATTAAGATTCATTCTGTAGTAAATATCATAGCTATTCTAGTGTGCGCTGCATTTTACTTCTACCAGATTCATTCATTCATCATAAAACATTGCAAGAAATAAGACAAACATTACACACACTGACACCAAATTTTATTGTGGTTCACCCCCCCTAGGGCTACGTCCATAAATATTGGCATTCTTCACTCTTTTATTATTCTTCATCAAGTTTATAGCGTTGCACGCATTACATATGAGTTTCATATGAGTTGCACATGAGGCTGACAAGGTTGCACCAATCTCCACAACTTGCGGCCTTACTCTCGATTACAATCCATTTCTTTGTAAAACTCTCTGCTCTCTCTATCTCTAACTCAAAAAATAGCTCTAATATCTCTAAAATATTTCACCATTCAACAACCACAACGTCTACTTCACTACCATCTATTTATATTACAAAAATGGGTTAAAACTCGTTACAACAATAATCAAAACCCTAACCCACTAACCCTAAGTGTATTAAGTTTTTCCACATTCTAACTCCTTGAATGGGCCTGGTCCATAATCCAACCATTTTCCTCATTGCTCTAGGTCCTTTTATCTACCTTTGAATTTCCTTCTTTCCCGATGTTTCTTTTCCCTTTTTTTCGACGCGTGCTCCTTTTCTAGTCCATTTTCTAACTTTCTTCATAAATTACTGTGTTTTCCCCAAAATGGTCTATGCCAACAGGCCCCCAACACTCACATGTGGCTTGTCCTGAGCCACTCAAGTAGTGTTTGCTTCCTGCAATGACTTCTTTAGCACCTGAAACCTGCATGATATTTTACTTGCACGCTCTTCTTTGCTACAATCTCTACAATCTATGTAGTAATATGCTCCTTCACCAATTCTTCACTCAACAATCCAACTTCTTCAATTGGTATTTTGTTGCATCGATATCTATCAGCATTTGTTCTACGCCTTCTTGTAGTAGTTACAACTGCAGCTGCCTTGATTACTTTTCTGGTTGTATCATCTTCAGCTCTGTTTGCAAATTCTTCATTTCCTGTGCACTTTTCAGCCTATCTGATATTGTCATTGATTTCTGCCTCTGCCTCGGTTCTTGTTGTTGAAATAATGTAACTGCAAAGTGTATTCTAATTATTATTGATATATTATTCATTGGATCAATCCCCATTGTGGATTGATCATGTCGGCTACTATAAAGGACCAAATCCCCTTTTGCGGATTGGTCATAATGTAATTGTAATGGAAAAAAGAAGAAGTTGGCCCCAGAATATATCAAAGAGGCCCCAGAATATAATAAAGGTGGTTATAACCACCCAGAAGAAGAAGTCGGCCCTACCAGTGAAAAGACACTTCCACACGCGCCAAATTTGTATAAATAAGGAGGCTAGATCCTCACTTAAAAACACACACTTGTTCATTTGAGAGACAAGTTTCAGAGCTGTAGTTGGAGAAGAGAGAGAGAGAGAGAGGAGCATCTTTGGGAGATGACTTTCTGTACTTGTTTGAGTTATCTCTTGGCATTGTATTGGCTATCTATAATAAGGAAGTTTTGATGGGTTTTCTTCCCCATGAGGGTTTCCCAGGATAAATGATGTGTCTCTTGTGATTGTGTATTTCTCAGTGATTCTATCTTATGCTATTGTTATCTATTGAAATGCAAAGAACTATAATAATGGCTTAAACATTAACATGGTTTCTGAGCCAAGATGAAGAGAGCATCTTTCACAAGAGCAAAGTGAAAAATGTCACTGTTGTCGTACATGAAAATTAGGGTTTTTTGTTGGTGAGGTATTTCATCCCTAAAACCATCTAGAAAAGTGTGCCCTCCCTCAAGGATCATTTTGGCACCTTCAACGCACCTTTTCAACAAAAAGTGAAACCCTAGTTTCACAAAGTACTAGAAAACCAGAGAACTAGAAGTACCAGAAGTACCGGAGTACCAGAGGTATTAGAAAACTAGAAGCACCAGTCTAGAAATCTGCAAATCAAGTTTGGAGGGGTAAAAGTTGGATTTTCTCAGATCCAAGAACACCAGGATACTTTCCTCAGCCAAGCGCACCTCCTGGTAAGTTTAGAATTTGATCTTGAATACTTTCATTTTTTGGACATTTTCCTAGCTTCAGGTAGAAGATGTCTGTAAGCATTAAGCTTGTTGACAAGCTAGAATGTGTGGAAAACTTCCGTTCCTGGAAGTATAGGATTGGCCTCATTCTTGAAGAAAATGAATTAGTAAGATTCATCAAAGAAGAAGTGTCGGAGCCCGACGATGATGCAAGAAAAGAAAAGCACCAAAAGGACACAATCAGGGCCAAAAGAATCATTGTAGATTCAATCAAAGATCACCTGATTCCCTATGTGTCATCAAAGAAGACTCCGAAATAAATTTTTGATGCCCTAAACAGACTATATGAAGGAAATAATATAAATCGAAAGATGAATCTCTTAGAACTCAACTCAAGAATACAAGAATGCAGAAGGGAGAATCAATCCAAGAATATTTCTCTAGAATATCCCAATTCAAAGAAAAACTAGAAGCAATTGAAGATACTATATACGAAGACAAACTTATAATGATGAACCTAAATGGTCTCACAAGACCTTGGGATGCATTCATCCAAACGATTTGTGCCAGAATGAAGAAACTAAAGTTTGATGGTCTATGGGAAGAATGCATTCAAGAAGAAACAAGAGTAGCTAACCGAGAGGCTTTACTAGCAAGAGATGAAGATCAAGCCCTAACTACTCACACTAAAGGAGGAAAGAAGAAGTCCTACTTCCGGAAAGATACTTATAAAGAGTCTCAACCCCCAAACATATTCAATCATAAAGAATCTCATCCAAGGAGATTTCATAAGAAAGGACAACGAAAGGAAAGAGATTACTCATCTATACAATGCTACCATTGTGACAATATGGGACACATTGTGAATTTTTGTCCAGCAAGATGAGAAGAATACAAGAGGAAACATAAGAGGCACCATGCCCATGTAGTCGAATATGAAGAGCCACCCGCAAAGATGATAAGAGAGCATATCAAAGACTATGTCTTAATCTCGACCCTCTCAGGATCGGTAACACCTAGAGAGGACACTTGGCTCATTGATAGTGGTGCATCAAAGCACATGACAGGTCAAAGAGACATTCTCTCTTGCATTTTAGAAAATAAGTTTTCTCAGAAAGTGACACTTGGAGATGATTACCAATATCCCATCAAGGGAGTGGGAGAATCAAACTACAAACTTAATTTAGGGAATTCAATGAATATGAAGGGCGTACTCTATGTACCAAGTTTGACAGAGAGCCTACTCTCCATATCATCTTTAGAGAAGAAAGGCTTCAGAGTTGCCTTCATAGATGGAGAAGTTCTTATGTGGGCTAAAGGAGAAACCATAAATGAAGCAATCATCATTGGAAAAGAAGAAAATGGCTTGTATAACCTAAAGGGTCACTCAGAAGCTGTCATGGCCCACGCCATTGAAAACCCATGTGAAATTTGGCATAGAATATTAGCTCACATTAACTACAAGGTGCTACCATACATATGCAAAGCGGTCATAGGTTTACTAGAACTCAAGGTTGACCATGAAGGCGTATGCAATGAATGTGCACAAGGGAAGAACATCAAGAACCCTTTTCCAAAGAGAGACAACAAAGCAGAAGGAGTCATAGAACTCATTCATTTAGATGTGTGTGGCCCAACTCCATCATCCTCCATGAGTGGTTATGTATACTATGTATCATTTATTGATGATTATTCTCATAAAACCTAGGTGTATTTTTTGAAATCTAAAAATGAAGTGTTTAGCAAGTTCAAGGAATTCAAAGCCTTGATAGAGAATCTTTTTGAAAGAAATATCAAGATACTCAGGTCAGATAATGGAGGAGAATACACCTCAAAAGAGTTTGTGAACTTCTGCAAAGATGTTGGGATCAAGAGGGAACTCACTACTCCCTATAATCCTCAACAAAATAGTGTAGCTGAAAGAAAGAACAGAACGATAATGGAAGTTGTGAAGACTATGATCCATGATCAAGATATTCCTATGTGCTTATGGGAAGAAGCAGCAATGATAGCCGTATATGTGAAAAACTGATTGTCCCATAGTGCACTTGGGTTCAAGATCTCGGAAGAGATGTTCACCGAAAAGAAGCCAGAGGTAAGCCTTCTCAAAATATTTGGCTTCCCATTATTTATACACATTCCGAAAGAGAAGAGAAACAAGTTGGACCCTTCAGGAAAGAAGGGAATATTTGTGGGATACTGTGAGGTCTCCAAGTCCTTCAGAATTTATATACTAGGTCACCATCACATTGATATCAATGGGGATGTGACCTTCGATGAAGATGCAACGCTCAAGAAATTGAGAAGATGCCAGCTTGAAGAAGTATATGAAGAGGAACCCATAATCCCCAGAATTGCAGAATTAGTGAGGGAGGTTCCCAACACTACAGAACCAGTGAGGGAAGTCATAACTTCTCCTAATGAGGAAATTCTAGAAGATCATGACATAGTATAATTTCAAGAACCTCCTCGGATGATGATCTTCCATAAAAGAAAGCCTGCTTGGGCTAGAGAGCTCATTCAATATGGAGAGAAGTATGGTGTTCCGGAAGGAACCATGAGACAGGTAAAGAGACCAAAGCCATTCTCCAATTATATGGTTTTGATGTGTGATCCCCTAGAGAAGGAGCCTACTTGCTTATGTATGGGAAATATTTCTTTGACCGAAGAGTAAGGACGTGATATCTTCCAAATGACTCTTCAAAATAAAACATGTTGTTGATGGAAGTATTGAGAAGTATAAAGAAAGATTTGTTGCTCACGGCTTTTCTCAAAAGGAAGGCATTGACTATGAAGAGACATTTGCTCCTGTAGCCAGATACACTTTGATCAGAACCATCATAGCCCTTGCAGCTAAAATGAAGTGGAAATTACACCAGATGGACATAAAGACAGATTTCCTAAATGGTGTCATCTAAGAGGAAGTGTATATAGAGAAACCTCAAGGATTTGAAGTTGAATACAAGAAGTCTCATGTCTGCAAGTTGAACAAAGCCTTGTACGGATTGAAGCAAGCTCCTAGAGCTTGGTATGGCCAGATAGACAGTTTTCTGACGAGCTTGGGATTTACCAAGAGTAAAGCAGATTCTAACCTCTACTTCAAGGCTATGAACAATGAGGTAGTGATATTATTGTTGTCTGTGGATGACTTATTCTTAATTGGAGAAGAAAATCTCATCACCAAATGTAAGAGGAGACTCACCTTAGAATTTGATATGAAAGACCTTGGCCTAATGCATTATTTCTTAGGTCTTGAGGTATGGAAAAGTCTAGAGAGGATCTTCCTTAACCAAGGGAAGTATGTAGTCAAAATCCTGAAGAGATTCGACATGTTAGAGTTCAAGTCCATGAATACACCCATGGAAACAAAGTTGAATCTGTTGGTCGATACTTTGTCAGAATTGATTGATGCCACGCTGTATAGACAGATCATTGGATCGATGATGTACCTGATGAACACTAGACCAGATATTTGTTTTGCTGTGAACACCTTGAGTTAGTTTCTAGTAGAACCCAGACATGTTCACCTAGTGGCTGTAAAACATGTGATGAGGTACCTTAAGGGTACATTAGATTGTGGTCTCAGTTATGATGGAGATCATGATTTGACATTGAGTGGGTACACTGATTCAAATTGGGCAGGAAGTGTTTCTGACAGGAAAACCACTTCAAGATGTTGTTTCAGTTTGGGATCAGCCATGATCTTGTGGCAGAGTAGGAAGCAATCTAGCATTGCTCTCAGCACAGCAAAAGAAGAATACATTATTGTGTGTCCTTCCATCTACGAAGCTATATGGCTTTGAAAGTTGTTGAACGATCTATTTGACCTAGATATGGAAGCAACCAGGATCCTATGTGAGAACCAAAGCTACATAAAGATGACATAGAATCTTGTATTCCATGATAGGTC
>JASDQU010307043.1:147468-163108 GCA_032191745.1 Picea mariana | reverse complement strand
AACATGTGATGAGGTACCTTAAGGGTACATTAGATTGTGGTCTCAGTTATGATGGAGATCATGATTTCACATTGAGTGGGTACACTGATTCAAATTGGGCAGGAAGTGTTTCTGACAGGAAAACCACTTCAAGATGTTGTTTCAGTTTGGGATCAGCCATGATCTTGTGGCAGAGTAGGAAGCAATCTAGCATTGCTCTCAGCACAGCAAAAGAAGAATACATTATTGTGTGTCCTTCCAGCTACGAAGCTATATGGCTTTGAAAGTTGTTGAACGATCTATTTGACCTAGATATGGAAGCAACCAGGATCCTATGTGAGAACCAAAGCTACATAAAGATGACATAGAATCTTGTATTCCATGATAGGTCAAAGCACATAGAGATTCGTTATCATTACATTCGTGACATGGTGCAGAGAGGAGCCTTAAAGCTCCAGTATGTTAGCATGGATGAATAGGTTGTTGATGTTTTGACCAAGCCTCTATCTCATGTAAAGTTTGAACACTTTCAAGATAATCTTGGTATAGTCCGAAAGGACCTTCCTTGAAAGGGTGAGTAGTTGTTGTGATATGACTAGTACTGTGCTTCCAGCTTGATAGTTGTGATGTAAAGCCAATCTAGTATCTTTCTTCCAGCTTGATAGCTGTGACATAAAGCAAGATGATGAGATGAGACTAGTACTGTGCTTTCGGCTTGATAGTTGTGACGTAAAGCTAGTCTAGTATCTTGCTTCCAACTTGATAGCTGTGACGTAAAGCAAGACGATGAGATGAGACTAGTACTGTGATTCCATCTTGATAGTTGTGACATAAAGCCATTCTAGTATCTTGCTTCTAGCTTGATAGATGTCACGTAAAGCAAGACAATGAGATGAGACTAGTATTGTGCTTCTGGCTTGATAGTTGTGATGTAAAGCCAGTATAGTATCTTGCTTCCATCTTGATAGCTATGATGTAAAGAAAGATGATGAAATGAGACTAGTACTGTGCTTCCGGCTTGATAGTTGTGACGTAAAGCCAGTCTAGTATCTTGCTTCCAGCTTGATCGCTGTGACGTAAAGCAAGATGACGAGATGAGACTAGAACTGTGATTCTGGCTTGATAGCTGTGACGTAAAGCCAGTCTAGCATCTTGCTTCCAGCTTGATAGCTGTGACGTAAAGCAAGACGAGCATTGTGCTTCCAGCCTTACAGCTGTGACATAACGCCAGTCCAGTATTATGATGATGAGCCAGCTTCGTGTTATGATGATGATGTATTAGTTTTATACTAATCCATATTGATGCAGATGATGATTGCATTCCTTTGAGAATGATGATGTTTCCGATAAAGAAAACTTTCGATGATTTATAGATACACCAATCAGTGTTCAAAGATGATATTGATGATGTTGTCCTCCTGGTGTTGTTGATAATAAAGGCCTCTCTCTCGCCTGATGTTGTTGAAGAATACCCTTCTTGTTAAGGGGGAGTGTTGAAATAATGTAACTACAAAGTGTATTCTAATTATTATTGATATATTATTTATTGGATCAATCCCCATTGAGGATTGATCATGTCGGCTACTATAAAGGACCAAATCCCCTTTTGCAGATTGGTCATAATGTAATTGTAATGGGAAAAAGAAGAATTTGGCCCCAGAATATATCAAAGAGACCCCAAAATATAATAAAGGTGGTTATAACAACCCAGAAGAAGAAGTTGGCCCTGCCATTGAAAAGACACTTCCACACGCACCAGATTTGTATAAATAAAGGGGCTAGCGCCTCACTTAGACACACACACACACACACTTGTTCATTTGAGAGACAAGTTTTGAAGCTGCAGTTGGAGAAGAGAGAGAGAGAGAGGCGCATCTTTGGGAGATGACTTTATGTACTTGTTTGGGTTATCTCTTGGCATTGTATTGGCTATCTATAATAAGGAAGTTTTGCTGGGTTTTCTTCCCCATGAGGGTTTCCCAGGATAAATTATGTGTCTCTTATGATTGTGTATTTCTCAGTGATTCTATCTTATGCTATTGTTATCTATTGAAATGAAAAGAACTATAATAATGTCTTAAACATTAACACTTGCACTGTTGTATTTACCCCTTCTTCTTTCTAGTCTAACTCTTGTATTTTTTCATCCTCCTGCAGATTCATCCATAACTACACACTCTTATTATACAACTCTATGATTTCTTGGATTCTCAGTGCAATTCTCTTTGCATAACTTGTAACCTCCTTCTCCCTTTGTTCTCATACTTCTAGTGTAGTGATAGGTGCTACTAGGAGTTCTGTCAACTATATAATGTGGCTCTTGTAATCCTCCATAGCCTCTGTTATTTTCTCAATTTTCTCCTCTGTTGGTATGTTCCCTTCTTGTGCATTGTCAGGAATAGTTTTAAAGACTTCTTCCAGTTGTTTCTCTATTATACCAGTGCACTCCTTTCCTTCTTCCCTCTCAAGTTTCTCCTGGTTAAGTGTCATCTCGAGTGTCCTCTTTACTTCGTTGGCCAATTGTAAACTTGTAGCATCTGCATGGGCCCTCGACGGAATTTCATTCGCGACATTGACCTGAAGTTTATAGAGTGACTTCATTGGAACCCTAGAAAATTCCAAGTCCAAATGATCTATGTCCTTTAATGGATTATGAATTGTATCCTCATCAACCTGCAACATTCCTTAAGTGATACGAAAATTTTCATTCCCCATAGCTATGATTTTTACTATCTTTTATTCTGGAACTATTCTTTCATTCATAGTTTGTTGTCGTTTCTCTTGTTCTTTCTGTTGAGCTATAGTAAGTTGAAATTGTTCCAGTGTATCCTTGAATTCTGTGAATTTATTTATTATCTCCTCCCTTTGCTTCTTTGCATCATACCATGCTTCTACTGTGTGATCCTGCACTTTCTATGTGACTATCTCTATGTCATCCTCTACGATTGTAAGCTCAGGAACGCCCTTATGTGCCTTCATCTTCTTACATTGGCTTGTTTACTGCAATATTGTTCGTTTCATTGGTAGTGTCTCTGTTTGCATAGTTGTCACTGGTATGCCCATATATGGGAGATCTCCACCTCTTGTTTCCTCCACCATAGGAGTATTTGTATCCTTTTTTGCTCCTCCATTTGGTGTTATAGCAAGATTTGCCTCACCCCATGCAACTTGCTCAAAAGGCCTTTTCCATTTCCCTATGCAGACTTGAAGTCTCTTTTTGCAATTCCCAGATCTAAAAATCATATTTTTCCACATATACATTCCCTAACAACTATACAACATGTGTATACACAAGTTGCACCATTACAGCTTGCGTACATCGGGTTTTTTTCCCAAAATTAAAAATTGGTGTTGAGTTTCCATGCCACGTCATGAGATCCATGATCCTTGACCTTCCATATATTGGAAACGTTCTGAATCGACCCTTCAGTTCCATTTGAAGGCTATAAATAGGCCATATCCAACCTGTGGAAGGAGGAGAATAATTCAACTTTTGAGAGCAAAGTTACTCTGGAGAAATTATTCACTTCATATTGATTCTGCATCCCTTTGTCCTTTTAAGTCTGAACACATTGTTTAACCCCCAAGCTCTTCCCTCTTTGATGGAGAACCTCATTGTCTCTCTTATATGAGCTTGCCTTTGGTGGAGGATTGAAGTGGTGGAGGCCTAGCTGGAAGGGACTTAGTTTCTCGGTTCCGAGACGTGCCGACATGAAATTTTTTCACTCATACACTTCTGTTAATCATATTTTAATAGAAATATTATTTTCTCGTCCAATTAATATCTTCCAAATATTTGAATTTTTATTCCATGGAAATATTTGTTATGAATATTGATGGATTATGCTATTATATGTTCTTTTATATATTATCACCATATTCTTTCATATCTTGGTTGTTGAGGATAAGTTGCAGGTATATAGCTTTGAGTCGAGTGCTCAACTGTGGTCTTCATCGAACGTCTGGATGAAGTAGGCTCTTTATCTTGTCTTGTTAGCATGTTTTTTTATGTAACATACTTGAGATTAGAGTTGATTTCTACAGTCATTCCATCTATTGTGGTTTATCCCATGCCATAGAGTGATTTTCCTCATAACAAAATTGACAACCATACTGGGGAATCAATCTTCTTTTTGGGGTTTGGAGTGTTTTTCTCCTCATATTGCTCTCGGTTAGCTTGAGTTTCCTTGTTGTTTGATTGCTTGACAACCTATTTCCATTTTGAATCTTAGTTTCTTGGCCTTATCCTTAACTTGGCAGTGTTTTAATACACATGCGTGGTTTTTCCCTTGACAGACGCATACATACATGAGTTTTCATTCTATAGGGCACGTACATACGTGGTTTTTTCATAAACAGTCACGTACATCAATATTTTTGACTTGATTGCTGAGTTTGGTGTTTTTTGGGTGACTTTTGATGTTTTTTAGTCTTCTTGGGTCTCTATCATAACTGTTGAATGCCTGCAGAGTGATAGGAAACCTTTCATTGGTTGAATTTTCGGGGGGGGGTTTCTTTGTCATCATCTTTTTCATTGGTTTTCCTTGCATCTTGGGATAGGTGTTTCCTTCTTGATATCCTTCTTAGTTTTTCTATTTATTCTTACAATAGGGTCTATATATCAAGTTGTGGCTCATTCCTTGCATTTTTCATTTCTTTATATTGAAAATACAAAAAAATACACATTTTGCATTATGGCATTTGATCTTTTGGGTTCTTATTATTGATCTTGATACATGTATGGAAAGATTGCATCTTATTGAGATTGCAAAGTTGAATTGAAAGTTGCATTTTGAAAAGATTATCATTTGTTGAGAATTGAAGCTAGGAATTTGCATTGTATTCATATTCATTTCTTTTATTTGTTGAGACATAACATCATCAGTTTCACGACCACATATTTTAAGTAAACAAAGCCACTAAAAGTAACACTGATAAATTTAAAATTGATTAGAAACTATTTTATTTTTCAGGGTACACAAACTAGCTTAGGATATAGAGCATTAGAATAGGATTTTGTGTGTGAACTTCTCCAATACTATTAAAATCAACATATGTGTCTGACTAAGGGAGTGGTGAAATCCATTGTATAATTGGTGATGTTAAGAGGCTCCACTCACACTGGAGTTAAGCACGAGGTCGTCTGAATTTGGTTGCGGAGATATCCCTCTAATACCTTCTTAGCATCAGAGATATTTATGGGGATCTATTCGTATCTAGGGGTCTTTATAGTTCCTTTACCTCCGTGAGAAGTGGTGATTTCAAGATTTTGGGCTTTGTTACCCTTCCCATACGGTGGACCTGACTTACGACTATTCACCTGCGTATTAGTTATATTGTGGTGGCTTTAGTTTCTTGACATAGGTAGCCACACAGGTTACTTGCAGGGGTTATTTTGCAGGTACCCTAGGTCAGATAAGGGTCGGAAAACACACAACCTTTATGGAGGATTACCTCTCCGGGGGGATATGACCGACTACGTTGTTAAGCCCACGAGGGCCCTTATAACTGATTTTGATACTTCCAATCTTTTGAAGGGAGTCTCAGGCCCCTCTTGGGTGAGGCATACCTACTTTAGTGAGGGAGGCCCCTTTTCAGCCACTATATCATGTTTGTGTGCATATTAGCCCTTTTATTTATTTTGGTGTGCTCTTTGATTGTTAGTTGGCCTTAGGATTTTTTTTATATCTTGAGTCTTGAGTCATCATGGAGCCAGACATGCTTCCTCATAGCCCTCTCCATTTTTTGAAGTTACCACCGCATCTTGAGTCTTTTCCTTCTAAAAGGTGTAAAGTTATCAACCGTGGTACACACACCTCCACCTACCAGACTTGTGGTCATACAAGTATGAGTACTTAGTCGAGTCAAAAAGATATTGGGATTCCTTCAACTCCCATACCTACCATAGTTAATGGAACTCCTTCTACACCTTCGACCACTACGGTTGTAGTGTCAGAGGTTCTAGTCATCACTTCTATCCAACCTATGGTTGCTACTCAACTGATAGTGACAAACCCTTTTGGGTGTATTTTTGGTACACCTAGGTACAATACTCTGTCCATCCCAATGGCCTCTAGCCCTTTATTTTATGGTATGTTGAATATCACATCGCAATTTTCGTCATCCATTCTAGCAACTAATACAAATCCTAGTATTGGACTTGGGGGCATGGTGTTACACATCAAAATTACTCACTCCAATGATGACCTATTGTCGTCATTACCAGTGTCGCAAACATCATACTTTCATATTGCCTATGTCATGTCATGAATGACATTACAAGAACACTTAATACACCTTCAAAGACTAGTTTAAGAAGGAGAAATCACATGACAAAGAGTACAAAGATTTTACCATGGAAAAAAACCACTCAAAATTCATTTTTGGAGGCCAACTCTCCCCTACCCACTATCAAGGAGTGCTAACACTCCCTGCCCTCTGTTGGGGAGTGTAGCAACACTCTGTGCCTCATTTTGAGGGAGCTCTGGCCTGTGTGAGAGAATTTTGGACTGTTGAGGAAAATCAAGGATAAATCTCCCTCATCTCTGGAGTTAGTTGGATTTGAATCTGGGGTCAAGGGTAGATCTTAGGGAGGATCCACAACTGATGGAGAAATATCCTCAACCTATCCCAAGATTCTCTAAGGTGGTTAGGCCTCTCCAAGCCTATATAAAGAGGCCTCCTCATGGTGAAAAGGAGATACATTGAAGGCATCAAACTTATGATCTCATAAGGAAGATATCAGTGAAGTTATAGTCATTTTAATCATGGAAATTTTTAGGAAGGGTTTGGACAGAGCTTGGTGAAGCTATTGCATCTACATCATGGTTGTAAGAACTTTGCTTTGTTTTCATTAATATATATATGTTCTTGGCCTGTTTCTTTCAAATCTGTGTATGTTTCATGAATTTGTTCTTTTTGATAGATCTATTTCGAAGCTAATCATGGTAGGAATAGGAAGTATGTTTTGTCGTTGTTGTTCCTTTGATTGCAGGACTTTTTGAAGAACTTGGAGATCAAGTGCATCCTGGATCGAGCAAGGACAAACATTATTAAAGGTATTTGTATTCCTTTCTTCTTATTCCTCAACTATTTTAGCTTCATTAGAAGGAATGCCAGTGTTCAACATTTGCACCTTTCTGTCTTGGTTATAGGGGTCTAGTATCCAAGAGGGAATCCACTTGTCCACATGGGGATTCTCCTGTAATAGAAATTGGCGACTCCACTAGGGAAGGAACTTTGAGTTTTGGTTTCTTTCATTTGTCTTGTTTTTTTCCTTTGCTCACCTTTAGACCTTATTCATGATGTGTCTCTGATTCTTAGATGTGTTTTTGGGTCTTAAATTCATTCCATACACACTCAATTTTTGGTTTTCTTGATTTTTTTTGAGTTCTGGGTAATTTTTTACTTTCTGAGAGCCCAACGCTCCCCTGCCTCTACTACCAGAGCAGTGACACACCCTTGCAGCCTCCCACAGAGCATTTCAATGCTCTGGTTCCCTTGACACTAGAGCGCTGGTCTTTTTCCTGTAAAAACCTTATGGGGAGTTGATCTTTGAGTCCTTTTTTGTTGATTTCACCTACTCAAGTTTACTACCATCTCATTGTGTCCCTGTTTTGGCCAGCAACCTATTGATCTCTGAGAATTGATCATATTTTGTTTGGATTTTTGATGTTTCTTCCTTACTTTGAGTCACTCTTTTTCTTGCGATTTGGAGTTGAACCACTACTTTTTTCACTTATCTGATTGAATGAAAGTTGTTGTAAGGGAATTTAAAGATCTATGCACCATTCCATCTGATATTTGAGGTCATCTTTTCAGGCATTTTTTTCTGTTTTGAGATTTTTGGTTTTCATTTTGAAGTTGGTTTTCTTTGTGTTTCTTGTTTGATCACAATGAGAGTGTATTTTTTGTTTATGTGAAGTTTTCTTCTGATTGTGTAAATCTCACAGATCTTGAAGTCTGATGGATATAGGAATCTTTACATCAAGTTGATTATCATTCACATATAAACAAAAGGATATATTTTCATGATTGGTTTTTGGATATTAAAATGAATTTCTGAATATTTTAGCATCATATTGGATTCTTGATTGAGAAACAATTGTATGAGGTTATTGCATCTTAGTGTTTGACAGTGCAAGGAAAATTTCCTTCTCCTTCCCTTAAATAGACGTTCATTGAAAGAAAAGACTTCTTATCATTTCTTGTGCATTTTTGGGAATTGATTCATAATACCATCAGTTTCACTTACATACACCCCTGAGTAAATAATAGCTGCAAAATCAACGCTAATTAAAATTGATCTAGAAATTTTTGTTTTTAGAATCTTCCACCAACATTAGACTAGGATTAATGCTTTGGATTAGGCTGTGAGTACAACTTTCCAATGCATTCAAAACAAACATTATCATATTGCGATAGGGAGATAAAATCCAATTTTCGTATAGGCTTTCTGGGATCCCCCTCTCACACAGGAGTTACACACGAGGTCATGTTCGAGAGAGTTATGGAGATTATCCCTCTGTGGTTCAACCATTCGTAGTAGTCAGATCATATATTGGGGGTTATTCTTGAGGTTCAACTATCCTCATTTGGTCTTGGTGCTTTGTGAATTCTAAATCCATTCGAGGTCCTTTGGAGTTCTATCAGTCCACTTGTCCTCGGTTCTCTTGAAGAATTTCAGACTTGTTATCCTACCCATACGTTCGGACTGGACTGTCGACTGTACTTTCCCAGGGGATAACTAGGATTTGGTGTCCTTAGTAGCCATAATCTTTAGGTTCTTACACGAGGTGACAGTGAAGGGAATTCTCACTGTACCCGGAACAGACGTTGGTCAAACTCACTCGGGCTCCTTGGAGGGTAAATCCATAATTACTGTGTGGAATCTTGCACCAAGGCGTAAGTCCGTTAAGTAGGCCTCCATCGTAACAGTTCCACCCGCTCATATCTTAGCCCCTTATTGAATTGATCACACGACATTGGATTCATCATCAACTAGTACGGTCATCGAGAGAAGGTTTTGTTTTCTTGGTTTGATTCCTAGATTTCTTAGCGTATGTTGTTTCTTTTCATTAGTCGGCCATAGATTTCTTTTTTCGTTTGTTACTTAGCTCAAGAAACATCGGCCTTCGTCATTCATGTAGGATGCAATGGTTACCCCTGGAAGATTCAGAGGGTTATCTACCTTTGCTCCCCAATTCTTTAGAAGGCCCTCCCAAGGCTCATAACGAACTAGGCTCTGAGGTTGGAAGCACACACTCTTTGGAGCAGTTCTGAATTGTTTCTGATTCTTTGGAAGATTTTCGAATCAACCCAGCTTTGAGTATTAGTCGAGAACCGCATCTGCTGCGCGTGAAATCATCTAGAGAGGTTGTTGTTATTGAGGATACCAAAGTACCCACCGGACCTAACACAGGATCTGGAGTAGAGGATCCTTTTTTCCAAAGTGAACCATTTAGGACCCTGACTCATACTGTTGGAATCTCTGGTTTTGGTTTCGTCCCTTTGATAGTATGTGATCTATACGGTAACCTAGGAGCGAGTCCCAATCGACCTATGGCATCACAAGTTCCTTAGACATCTGTTAGTTATACAGTACCTTTAAACCACTTTACTGGTATGACCAATTGTCATCATCGTTGTAGACCAATTGTTGATTCGTTCTCACTCAAACCCTCCTATCCAGATGGCCCATTCCACCATGGTTCCGCATGTTGCTACAATCCCCACCGGAAATGTGACACCATCCCAAGCTCCGATTGGAACACCACTTAGACCAAATTCGTCAGTTCCACTTGGATACAGAGCTATTAATCCTTCCATTACCAACACTACCCAGGTTACACTCGACAGTTCTATCCCTACACCTTTATTTGTAGGAGTTGGTCTTGGTGGCTCTAATCCGGTTGGAGCCTCTGGTCATTCATTTAATTCTGGTTTCCAGATCCCTCTAGGCACTCAACCTCACACTAGGGGGAAACCTCCATTTGGGAGTCAAACTCAAATGGGGATACAACCTCAGCTTAGGAGGCAATCTCAAAGTAGAGTCCATAACCCATTGTATGGACATAATGTGACACCAAATTCTTGGCACGTTCCTTTTCCGGGAAATCTGCTATTCCCTGAGGGGAAACATCCTCAAAGAAAAAAACAACCTTATCCTCCTTATGAACACAATTTTTATCCTTATTATGGGCACAACCATCAACCGAATTATCCTCAAAACCCATCAGTTTATCCTCCATTTTCACATGATTCTCAACCATCATCAAATCCTGTTTATTTTGGTCAGCAAAAACTGTATGTAGGAGGATCTACTAGATACAATTATCCACCTAACCTAGTTTACGGTCGTACTGGTGTCCCTATGCCACACGAGTATCATCCTCAAGTTAACCAACAAATACCATTTCTCGTGACTCTAGATCTCCCAAACTTGTCTCGGTTGACCAATAATCCTATATTTCACTATCCCTTTTGGCCAGTGATCCATGCTAAATTACCTTCTGATATTCCAAAATTTGATGATAAACTTGGTGAAGACCCAAACAATCATGTGATGACTTTCCATTTATGGTGTTCCTTGAACTCCTTAATGGATGATTCTATACATTTACATCTTTTTCAACAAACACTTATGAGCTCAGCAGCCAAGTGGTATATATAACTTCCATGTGGTTTGTTCCAAGATTTCAACTCCCTTGCCATGTCCTTTCTCATGCACTTTCAACTATCCATTCTATACGATATGGGTACCGAAATCTTAACCTCCCTTCGTCAGAATAACTTCGTACATTTCTCCGATCATATTCATGAGTGGAGACGATGGTGAAGGTTGATCAAAGTAGTCATTCCTAACTAGTTATTGGCGGAATGGTTTACTAAATCACTATTACCCCCGATTGCTCATGATGTCGCCATGGGTGGTGTAGTCACCGAGAAAGAGACCATTGCTCAAGCTCAATACTTAGATTTGGTTTATTCATAATCTAGTACTTTGAAAGATTTGATCCCAAATGTTACCCATGCAACTACCGATCCATCTAAACCATCATCCACATCACTTGTGGATGGAGTTATTGGCTTCGTCAAAACCCAATCTGCTTACCAGTCGACTGGAACGAAAAATCGATCTGCTTCGGCACCCACTCCTAGTTCGACCGCACTCTCCTCTACCTCCCCACAAACTCAAATATCTGAGGTGAATGTAGTTCAGTCTGCCCCTTCACAACAATCTGGAGGTAATAAGAAGACAAAGAACAAACCCAAGAAGAATAATAACAACGAACAACCCAAAGCACAAAACCCACCACCTGCTACCGAAAAGAAACCACAGCGGAAGCCGAAATTCCCATGTCTTATTTGTGGTGACAATCACTACACTCAAGACTGTCCACATCGTGATGAAGTGGAAAATTATTTTAAGGGGAATTCCCAACCCGTCGTGCTTACTCAGCCTTTTCCTCAGCAAAAATATATGGATTCTCAAACCCCCTCTCCAGGGGGAAGTTCCAGCCACCCTTCTCATGATGAAGCCTCAACAAGTGCCCATATTTATTTGTTTAACGAGATTGATTTAATGACCCACTCTACAACCTACGACATGCCAGCTAAACCTGACAAAGGAAAGGTCACTAACAATACTTTACCAGATCCATCATCATCCTCCGTTAGTCCTCCATCTGTTAGTCCTTCGTCTGGATCACTTCATATTGAGAAACATATGTTTGACTCTATATTACACCCTCCTAAGAGCACTATCCACAAATCTACCTTTAATCCTAGTTCACATGTCACCTAGAACTACAACATTGTTGAAGATTTGGCTCAAGCACCATGTGCTATGTCTGCGTTAGAAGTTCTATAGCACTGCCCAAGTCAACATAGAATTCTCTTGGCTGCTATTGGCACTTTTTATCTTGATTCGTTCAACAATATCATGTTTAAAATGGACAATTTTACGTCTCGACTCTCTCACCAACTTGCTTTCCAAATTGATGTTGTTGTTCAMAATCAAAAAATTCACCGTACCATCTTGGATGAGGGAGCCTCTATTTGTATCATGTATTTAGCGTGTTGGAAAGGCTTAAAATCACCCACACTTAAAAAATCCCCAACAATGTTGYGTGCATTCGATGGGTGAGGTTTTCATCCTCACAGTCTTTTGTAGTCMCAGTCCATCCAGTTGGGTAGCAAAATCGTCTCTGTTTACATGGAGGTGGTCGATGCTCCCCTCGATTACAACTTATTACTCGGAAGAAGTTGGTTTTATGATATGACTGTCGTTGCTTCGCTGGTGTTTCGATGTGTACAATTTCCTCATCATGGAAAAATTGTCACTATCGATCAGTTAGATTTTTGTACACCCGACACTCACGCTCCTGCTACAAAAAATATTCCTTTCTTGGGAGATCAAAAGATCACATACAAAAGTGTTGATGTAGGATTGTTAAAATATTCCACCCTTATGGGTACCTTCCCTGCACCACTCCCTCCTACCATGCATCATATTTCCATAGTCAATATGATCTCGAATACGACTTATCAGTCTTTGGAATCAACTGATCCCTGGATTGTACCTAGTCCTCTAGAGTTCAATGCACTAGGTGACACCATTCCACTTAGTCCAGCTAAGGCTTCATACATTGTTATTCAATCAACCTCTCCCCCCTCAGATGACCAACGTCTCTTGGCACCCAACAACTACTCGATGCCATCTTGGTTAAATTCCTTGACGTCTGCCTTTGAATACATTTCTCAAATATTTTTGTCTGATGAATCTATTATGGAAATTATTAGCATTGAAGACATACCTTGGGATGATAACCATCATCGATCCTCTTTTCTTCCACCTCTTGAATAAATATGGGAATATATACACTCTATCTTCCTCGCCGATGTTGTTGACTTTCCACAATCACCCATACTTACACAAGATACTATTTCTGAGGGGAATTTAGGCAACATTACCTCTAAGGTCGTTATTGACATTTTGATCCAGGAAGGTGTCATGGAAAATATTAATATCGGTGCTAATTGTTCTCCCGACGAAGTGGTTTCTTATACCTCTTTATTTAAATAATTATGCGATGTCTTCGCTTGGATCTATGAAGAGATTCCAGGGATTGATCCTTTGATCATTGTGCATGAGATCAAAACTTACCGAGGTGTAAAACATGTTCAATAGAAACTCCGCCCAGTCCATCCTAAGAAGACTGCAGCTATTAAGGAAGAAGTTGAGAAGTTATTGAAATCTGGCTTCATCTATCCTATCCCTTTGATGGAATGGGATTCAAATATTGTTTCGGTCACTAAGAAGAAAGGGACCATTCATGTCTGCGTTGATTATAGGGACCTCAATAAGGATTGTCTGAAAGACAACTACCCTACACCCTTCATCGACTAGATCATTGATAATTGCACAGGGAGTGTGATTTTCTCTTTCATGGATGGTTTCTCAGGGTACAACCAGATTGACATTTTACCCATTGATCAGCATAAGACAACCTTCATCTGCCCATGGGGAACTTTCGCCTATCGAAAAATACCAGTTGGCCTAAAAAATGTTGGTGCCACATTGCAGCGGGCCATGTCATATGCTTTCCATGATATCAAACATATTGCGGAATCTTACCTCAATGATTTACCTACCCATTCATCCAATCGATCAGACCATTTTGGTCATCTACGGGATATTTTTCTTCGATACCGGTTCTACCACATTCGTTTGAACCCACATAAGTGTATCTTTGTTGTCAAATCAAGTCGACTCTTCAACTTCATTGTTTCCAAGGACAAGATTCAGGTGGATCCCTTAAAAATTAAAGCTATCCTTGTTTTACCTCCACCTAATAATTTGACACAACTCCAAAGTTTGCAGGGGAAAGAAAACTTTCTTCGTCATTTCATTTGTAACTATGCTGAGATTACCAAAGGATTTATGCGATTGTTGTAGAAAGACACCCCTTTCATCTGGGTTAAAACTTCTCAATGGTATTTTTCTTATCTTAAGCATGAATTGACCAATGCACCTCTATTGCATCCTCTGAATTATACGAAGGACTATATCCTTTACTTAGAAACCTTTACTTCCACTATTGCTATGGTGTTAGTTCAAGAGGACCTTAATGGTGAGGAACACGTGATATATTATTTGAGAAAAAGTCTATCTGGTCCAGAGCTCTGATATTCACATGTTGAAAAGTTATCTCTGACAACCGTCATCGTTGTCCAGAGATTTAGTCATTACATTTTTCTACGCACCACCATAGTTATTGTGGACTCTATCCCCATGTATCACATTCTGACACATCAAGTTCTTGGGGGAAAATATTCCAAATGGATCGTCATCCTTCAGGAATTCGATCTCAAGTTTGTTAAGTCCAAGGCTAAAAAATCCTTGGTGTTTGCGGATCTTATCTACGACCTTCCCCATGTTGATGAAGATACTGAGCCCATAGATTCTCTCCCTGATGAAACTATGTTCCTCATCATCATGTCTAATCCTTGGTATGGAGATATCCTTCTTTATCTCTAGACCCAACGTTTTCAGCATGATATCTCTCGTGAAGAACGTCGACGTATTCGCCATCATTCTCGTCGCTACCTTATCATCAGTGACAAGTTGTATCACCGTGGTATTGATATTATCCTACGACGATGTTTGACTCATGAAGAGGTTGAATGCATTATTAATGACTGTCACCTTGGAGCATGTGGCGGTGACCTTTCTGGGATGGCTACAACTCAGAAAATATTACGTGCCGACTACTTTTGGCCCTCTATTTTCAAAGATTGTATTGAGGCAGTCAAAAAATGCGCACCTTGCCAAGTTTTTCATAAAAATGCATGCACCCACCCCGCTCCGCTACATCCCATTATTTCCATCAGCTCCTTTTCCAAATGGGGCATTGATTTCATGAAATGTAAGCCTACCTCAGTTGGGGGGCACAGTTACATCATCTTCGCCATCAATTACTTCACAAAATGGGCTGAGGCTATGCCTACCTTTCTGAATGATGGTTGTACTACAACTCTTTTCTTCTTCAACCACATCATCACTCGCTTTGGTGTTCCACAATCCATTGTCAATGATCATGGTTCACACTTTCAAAACCAAATGATGAGTGAGTTGAATTCCAAGTTGGGTTTTCGCCATGAGAACTCATCCCCATACTATCCTCAAGAAAATGGACAAGTTGAAGCCATCAACAAGGTCCTTAAAACCATGTTTCAACGTATGGTAGGGGCAAACACAACATCTTGGTACCTACAAATTCTATCCTCTCTCTGGGCTTACCGTACTTTAGTGAAAAATGCTACTGGATTCACTCCTTTCTAGTTAGTATATGGAATAGAATTTGTTTTACCGATCAAGTGAGAAATTCCCTCATTGAAACTCAAAGTAGAAATCCTACCTCACACTTCTACTGAAGAAGAACTCTTCTTACACATGACCAAGTTGGATGAAACACATCGTGATGCTGCTCTCGTTAATGAGATGTATCAAAAGCGAATCAAGAATCAATACGACAAATATGTCCATCCTCATACTTTTGCAGAAGGAGACCTAGTCCTCATTTACAACCAGGCTCATGATAAGTTAGGGATAGGCAAGTTAGAACCTCTGTGGCATGGTCCTTACATGGAGAAACAT
>JASDQU010307043.1:128209-147448 GCA_032191745.1 Picea mariana | reverse complement strand
CAGTCCATCCAGTTGGGTAGCAAAATCGTCTCTGTTTACATGGAGGTGGTCGATGCTCCCCTCGATTACAACTTATTACTCGGAAGAAGTTGGTTTTATGATATGACTGTCGTTGCTTCGCTGGTGTTTCGATGTGTACAATTTCCTCATCATGGAAAAATTGTCACTATCGATCAGTTAGATTTTTGTACACCCGACACTCACGCTCCTGCTACAAAAAATATTCCTTTCTTGGGAGATCAAAAGATCACATACAAAAGTGTTGATGTAGGATTGTTAAAATATTCCACCCTTATGGGTACCTTCCCTGCACCACTCCCTCCTACCATGCATCATATTTCCATAGTCAATATGATCTCGAATACGACTTATCAGTCTTTGGAATCAACTGATCCCTGGATTGTACCTAGTCCTCTAGAGTTCAATGCACTAGGTGACACCATTCCACTTAGTCCAGCTAAGGCTTCATACATTGTTATTCAATCAACCTCTCCCCCCTCAGATGACCAACGTCTCTTGGCACCCAACAACTACTCGATGCCATCTTGGTTAAATTCCTTGACGTCTGCCTTTGAATACATTTCTCAAATATTTTTGTCTGATGAATCTATTATGGAAATTATTAGCATTGAAGACATACCTTGGGATGATAACCATCATCGATCCTCTTTTCTTCCACCTCTTGAATAAATATGGGAATATATACACTCTATCTTCCTCGCCGATGTTGTTGACTTTCCACAATCACCCATACTTACACAAGATACTATTTCTGAGGGGAATTTAGGCAACATTACCTCTAAGGTCGTTATTGACATTTTGATCCAGGAAGGTGTCATGGAAAATATTAATATCGGTGCTAATTGTTCTCCCGACGAAGTGGTTTCTTATACCTCTTTATTTAAATAATTATGCGATGTCTTCGCTTGGATCTATGAAGAGATTCCAGGGATTGATCCTTTGATCATTGTGCATGAGATCAAAACTTACCGAGGTGTAAAACATGTTCAATAGAAACTCCGCCCAGTCCATCCTAAGAAGACTGCAGCTATTAAGGAAGAAGTTGAGAAGTTATTGAAATCTGGCTTCATCTATCCTATCCCTTTGATGGAATGGGATTCAAATATTGTTTCGGTCACTAAGAAGAAAGGGACCATTCATGTCTGCGTTGATTATAGGGACCTCAATAAGGATTGTCTGAAAGACAACTACCCTACACCCTTCATCGACTAGATCATTGATAATTGCACAGGGAGTGTGATTTTCTCTTTCATGGATGGTTTCTCAGGGTACAACCAGATTGACATTTTACCCATTGATCAGCATAAGACAACCTTCATCTGCCCATGGGGAACTTTCGCCTATCGAAAAATACCAGTTGGCCTAAAAAATGTTGGTGCCACATTGCAGCGGGCCATGTCATATGCTTTCCATGATATCAAACATATTGCGGAATCTTACCTCAATGATTTACCTACCCATTCATCCAATCGATCAGACCATTTTGGTCATCTACGGGATATTTTTCTTCGATACCGGTTCTACCACATTCGTTTGAACCCACATAAGTGTATCTTTGTTGTCAAATCAAGTCGACTCTTCAACTTCATTGTTTCCAAGGACAAGATTCAGGTGGATCCCTTAAAAATTAAAGCTATCCTTGTTTTACCTCCACCTAATAATTTGACACAACTCCAAAGTTTGCAGGGGAAAGAAAACTTTCTTCGTCATTTCATTTGTAACTATGCTGAGATTACCAAAGGATTTATGCGATTGTTGTAGAAAGACACCCCTTTCATCTGGGTTAAAACTTCTCAATGGTATTTTTCTTATCTTAAGCATGAATTGACCAATGCACCTCTATTGCATCCTCTGAATTATACGAAGGACTATATCCTTTACTTAGAAACCTTTACTTCCACTATTGCTATGGTGTTAGTTCAAGAGGACCTTAATGGTGAGGAACACGTGATATATTATTTGAGAAAAAGTCTATCTGGTCCAGAGCTCTGATATTCACATGTTGAAAAGTTATCTCTGACAACCGTCATCGTTGTCCAGAGATTTAGTCATTACATTTTTCTACGCACCACCATAGTTATTGTGGACTCTATCCCCATGTATCACATTCTGACACATCAAGTTCTTGGGGGAAAATATTCCAAATGGATCGTCATCCTTCAGGAATTCGATCTCAAGTTTGTTAAGTCCAAGGCTAAAAAATCCTTGGTGTTTGCGGATCTTATCTACGACCTTCCCCATGTTGATGAAGATACTGAGCCCATAGATTCTCTCCCTGATGAAACTATGTTCCTCATCATCATGTCTAATCCTTGGTATGGAGATATCCTTCTTTATCTCTAGACCCAACGTTTTCAGCATGATATCTCTCGTGAAGAACGTCGACGTATTCGCCATCATTCTCGTCGCTACCTTATCATCAGTGACAAGTTGTATCACCGTGGTATTGATATTATCCTACGACGATGTTTGACTCATGAAGAGGTTGAATGCATTATTAATGACTGTCACCTTGGAGCATGTGGCGGTGACCTTTCTGGGATGGCTACAACTCAGAAAATATTACGTGCCGACTACTTTTGGCCCTCTATTTTCAAAGATTGTATTGAGGCAGTCAAAAAATGCGCACCTTGCCAAGTTTTTCATAAAAATGCATGCACCCACCCCGCTCCGCTACATCCCATTATTTCCATCAGCTCCTTTTCCAAATGGGGCATTGATTTCATGAAATGTAAGCCTACCTCAGTTGGGGGGCACAGTTACATCATCTTCGCCATCAATTACTTCACAAAATGGGCTGAGGCTATGCCTACCTTTCTGAATGATGGTTGTACTACAACTCTTTTCTTCTTCAACCACATCATCACTCGCTTTGGTGTTCCACAATCCATTGTCAATGATCATGGTTCACACTTTCAAAACCAAATGATGAGTGAGTTGAATTCCAAGTTGGGTTTTCGCCATGAGAACTCATCCCCATACTATCCTCAAGAAAATGGACAAGTTGAAGCCATCAACAAGGTCCTTAAAACCATGTTTCAACGTATGGTAGGGGCAAACACAACATCTTGGTACCTACAAATTCTATCCTCTCTCTGGGCTTACCGTACTTTAGTGAAAAATGCTACTGGATTCACTCCTTTCTAGTTAGTATATGGAATAGAATTTGTTTTACCGATCAAGTGAGAAATTCCCTCATTGAAACTCAAAGTAGAAATCCTACCTCACACTTCTACTGAAGAAGAACTCTTCTTACACATGACCAAGTTGGATGAAACACATCGTGATGCTGCTCTCGTTAATGAGATGTATCAAAAGCGAATCAAGAATCAATACGACAAATATGTCCATCCTCATACTTTTGCAGAAGGAGACCTAGTCCTCATTTACAACCAGGCTCATGATAAGTTAGGGATAGGCAAGTTAGAACCTCTGTGGCATGGTCCTTACATGGAGAAACATRTTTTACATAGATGTGCCTACGAGCTAGTTGACTACGAAGGAATCTCYCTGGGTGAGCCTCAAAATGGGCTTTGCCTTAAGAAGTACTATGCATAGAACATCTAGCGTGTGTCCTTTGTACAATATTGTATTTTTAGTTTGGTGTGTCTTTTTCTCTTGTGTGAACGATTTTTTCCTTAGACGCTCATACTGTGTCTTTTTTTTGCATGTGTAGATGACATCTTCCTTTCCTATCTTTGTTGAGTTTGTAGATGGCACTAGTCGACACACCTAGAACATTGCTTCTGAAGCTTGGGTCATTTACCACTCTGACGAGTTGGTGAGTTCAGGAGGTATTTGCTTAGGATCAACAACTAACAACATGGCAGAATATCATGTTGTCATCAAAATTTTAACTGAAGCCTCCTCCCTAGGTATATCTCGTACGATCATTAACCTAGACTCTCAACTTGTGGTCTGTCAACTTAATCGAATCTATGCTATTCGAAATATTATCCTATTGTGTCTCCATCTATGAGTTCGTCATCTTGAAAGAATGTTTGATTTTATTGAATACAGACACATACCAAGAGGACTTAATACAACTTTAGATTCGTTAGCTAATTACATCATGGATCAATATCTCACACATAGATGAGGTTTCATAAAGGAAATAAATCATACATCACATGTAAATTAAACGCATCACAAAAAGACATCATTATTTGCAAACATCATTTAGGCACCATAAAAACTCAGATATGTATATATATACGACGTGATAGAAAAAGTTTGATTGCATCAAAAAAGCACATAGAAGAGAAAAATGTTGGGTCCTCGTGCCCATAACATCGTCATAAAGACTATACAAAAATATCAGAGAGGTCATAGTCCTCCCACATCGCATTGTGCTTTGAGTAGCACACCACCGCATGGGCTACTTGTCTCAGTAAATATTTAATACTCTCAGGGACTCCCACTGTGTGTCTTTGCAAGTGCAAGGGTACGTCCTGCCTCTTAAGAGGAGGGACACCCATCATGAGACCACGAAGTTTTGTCTCAACCTCTCGGAGACCCCTTGCCGCTACCTCATGATCTACTGCTATATGAGCATCCCCGCGAAACCCCAATGTTAGTATATCTGTCGGACATGTTTCTCCCCTGTATGCATGATGAAACGATACATCTATTAAAAATTCTTCTATGTACCCCAAAGAAATAATATATTTTTAAAATAAAAAAAACACTTCATAAGATTATTTTTGGTTTCTTACCTGACGCGTCCCAGTCCACCCCATCTGGAAGGACCAGGCCCATACTCCCCCGAAAATCTACTCTAGAGTATGGGAAGTCTTATATCATGATCAATTGGCGTCTCAACCAAGCGAATCAGTCACCGGTGAACCTGAACTCTGACTCTGTTCCTAGCCTCGGAGATCGACTAGTCCAATGTTCCATATGTGGTTCTCCCACCAGTCATATTGCTAATGCAATTTGTGGTTGCATCTGAGGAATGTGTTCTAAGAAGAACAAAACCAAAAAATGAACCGTATTCGAACTGATTTTGTTTTCCTGCTCTGCATCTCGAAATCTGTTCCTTCGCATTATGAAGGAACCCTGCACTCCAGTTAAATAGTGTTCTCTCTAGAAACTGTAAACCATAGGCCACCTGTGATCTTGAAACTAATTGCGAGATAGTGCTTCCTACTATACTGGTAATGGAAAATAGAATGGATCGAAGGGATAGATCCCTGATGTCATTGGTCGCGATCCTACCTCCCACAAGTCTTGATCCTGGGACACAATGGTTTTCCAAGTACTCTTCTATAGGAACAGGAAGTGGCCTCTGTCTGGATAAAATAATGGGGGGCCCTATATTTGAGATGCCATTCAGGAAGTACACATATTCCAACTCAATGGTAAGAAGCTGTGTCCCAATTTGGAACCCCTAGTCTGCGGCGTTCCACAAACCGATCATATACTCAATAAGAAGAACCTCTTTATTCATCTTTTTCATCTTAAAGAACTTGAGGAGACCGCAATTCCTCAAGGCAACCCTTGATCGGGGACTTTGAAACATGACCACGTCATTGAGCTCATGCTCTCTTTCTTTCCACTCGATCATGACTTTTGCCGAATTTACCTACAATCAACAACAAGAAAAAGTCATTAGTCATGCTATTTTGAAAATTTTTGGGCAATTAAGAACTTAAAAAATATATTTTTATCTACTTAATATGCCAACGCCCCCTTTACACTCATATCAGGGCACCAACACTCCCTCAAGAAGCTCACCAGGGCGCTGCCACTTTTTCATAATGCCCCTGTTACCATTTTGGAAGAGTGTTGATGTTTTTGGGAATTTTTCTTGTGCATTTCGAGCAGTGACCCTATCATTCCCACATCAGAGCGTTGGCATACTCTTACTAGGCTTGCAGGGGCACTGAAAAAATTGGGCAGCACTCCCCCTCGAATTCTAGAGGAGCGTCAAGCCCTTTTGGGCACTTGAGACCTCCCAGGGCATCTTTTTTAAGACTCAATCAATACCTAAAAATAAATTGTAGACCGTATAATTTGAAGAGAGGAAAAATAGCACTAACTTGATCTAGACGACGACATAAATAGATGACCATAGCTCCGTCACCAAACAAATCAATATTCACCCTCCAAAGCTCAATTTCTCCACTACTACAAATCTTTGCACAAATGAAATGGTAAAAGATATTTTTACCCCATATTACTATTTATTAAATTTCATTTTTTTCCAAAGCATAATTATTTTGGGTTTTTGAGAAATATTTTAGAGGCATTTTTAATACCCTAGGTGTGCAGGTTTTTGTCATGGTAGGTTTTGCAGCAGTTTCATTCAATTTTTTATCTTGTCACATTAACAAGCATGGTCTTTCGTTCATTCTCATGCTCGAAAAAAAAATGAGAACGCACTGAGTAACCTTTTATCACTTTTTCGAATTCGCATGGATAAACAAAAAATGAACCCCCTGGAGTCGTCTTTAAGCTCTTTTCAGACTCTCTAAACGTGAAAAGATTGTTGAGTGAGCTTGCTTCCTTTCCCACTCGTTAAAAGGTTTGAAAGGGCATCTTTAGAGTGATAATTTATCTCTTTTTTGGCCTCGTGAGACTAACATTATGAAAAAGGACAAAACTGGAGTCATCTTTGAGTTCTTTTTAGACGCTCTAAACATGAAAAATCACCGATTTTACCTTCTCCGGACTCGTTAAACAATCATACATTGAAAGGCCAATATGGGACCGAACCCTTACTTCTTCCAGTTAGTTAAATAAAGGAAGAGGGACTTACCGAAGGTGAGTTATATCGAGCATATGTTACCCTCCTCGAGCTCGTTAAATAAAAAAGAGGTACTCGTTTATCTGGATGGGGGGGGGGGAATTTGAAGGAAGCAAGCCAAGCAGTTTTTGAAAACATTACAAGTCACTCTTACGGTCACCCTTGAACATGACACTTTGTCTTTGCATGCATTTTAATCTGTTGAACCTCTGCACTGAACCAATCCTATGATTTTTCTTACTCCTTTGGGTCACCCGACGAAAGTCATAGTATCCATTGCATCATCATGTTTTGGTCCATGTCATGTTTCTGTTGTTGTGCCTTAGTGTTCAAGGGAAGTATCTGCCTTGAGAGTCAACCATCACAAGTTTCATGTTTCAATAACCGTGTCATTCCATGTTCATTTGATCTACCAATTTACATCTCCGTGTCGATTTCGTGTCATTGATGGGGGATACATCAAGGCCCTCCTTCGATGAGTCTATTCCTATCGACTTCAACACATTATCCGAGAACTAGAATTAGAAAGMAATTAGTAACTTGGGACCTACATGCCTCAATGGCAGGCCTCCTTGCTTCCGACAGTGGGTTTACATCATTGACCCTTGATCGGATGATTCCATGAATTTTTGACTTCAGTTCATCTATTCACATTCACTGGAATGTACTAGGGTACCTTGGGAATCATTGACATCAATGGTGATTTCTCTCCCACTTGTTAACAATTTACCTCATTGATCGGTAATCAAGTGGTCTCTGCCATGTTCGACATCAGGAAATATATTCACATGGTTATATTCATACCGCATTGGGATCGGTAAGAAGACCCTGGGTTTAGTGATCACTCTGGTATGTACTTTGCCCAGGTTGTGATGGAGTTTCTCTTGAACATTGACACATATATTGTCACATAGATCCACTTTTTATTTGTCCGTGGCTATGCCTTATCRTCTCGTAGATCCACTGTGTATTTTTTGTGGCTACGATCAGCTCATATCATGGAAGTATAKATCCACATTGTATCTTGGGTGGCTATACCTTTTTGTTAATACAATTATGGATCCGCAGTGTATTTTATGGCGACCATACCTTGCAAGTCTTTATCACCCAAGCATAGGTATGCCTGCCTTGGGTTTGAAACATATCATGATATTTATTTTATGGTTGTGTGCAGCTTCTACCAGGTTCTCTGAGTCCATACCCTTTCTTGAAAATGTCTACAAAGTACTTTAGTCATCACGTCTTCCAACTTGGCACTTTGAGGGAAAATATGTTACACTTCAAAATTACTCACTCCAATGATGACCTATTGTCATCATACCAGTGTTGCAAGTGTCGCATTTTATCCATAAGTGTCTCAAACATCATACTGTCATATTGCCTATGTTGTGTCTCGAACGACATTACAACAACACTTAAGACACCTTCAAAGACTAGTTTAAGAAGGAGAAATCACATGAAGGAGTGTACAAAGATTTTACCATGGAAAAAACCACTAAAAAGTTATTTTTGGAGGCCAGCACTCCCCTACCCACTGTCAGGGAGTGCCAACACTCCTTTCCCTTCGTTGGGGGAGCATTGCAACACTTTGTTCCCCATTTTGAAGGAGAGTTGGCATGTTTGAGAGAATTTTGGACGGTTAAGGAAAATCAGGGATAAATCCCCCTCATCTCTGGAGTTAGTTGGATTTGAATCTAAGGTCAAGGATGGATATTAGGGAGGATCCAAAACTGATGGAGAAAGATCCTCAACCTATCCCAAGATTCTCTAAGGTGGTTAGGCCTCTCCAAGCCTATATAAGGAGACCTCCTCATGGTGAAAAGCAGAGACATTGAAGGCATCAAACTTATGATCTCATAAGGAAGATATCAATGAAGTTACAATCATTCTAATCGTGGAACTTTTGAGAAAGGGTCTAGACAAAGAGAGCTTGGTGAAGCTGTTGCATCTACATCATGGTTGTAAGAAATTTTCTTTGTTTTCATT
Organism: Picea mariana; assembly: GCA_032191745.1. Classification (NCBI taxonomy): domain Eukaryota; kingdom Viridiplantae; phylum Streptophyta; class Pinopsida; order Pinales; family Pinaceae; genus Picea; species Picea mariana. The sequence continues at coordinate 138,693 of JASDQU010307043.1, read as the reverse complement.
AATATATATATGTGCTTGGCCCGTTTCCTTCAAATTCGTGTATGTTTCATGAATTTTTTCTTTTTGATAGATCTATTTCGAAGCTAATCATGGTAGGAATAGGAAGTATGTTTTGTCATTGTTGTTGTTCCTTCGATTGCAGGACTTTTTGAAGAACTTGGAGATCAAGATCAGCTTGGATTGAGCAAGGAAAAATGTTATTAAAGGTATTTGTATTCATTTCTTCTTATTCCTCAACTAGTTTAGCTTCATTAGAAGGAATGTCAGTGTTCAATATTTTCACCTTTCTGCCTTGGTTATAAGGGTCTAGTATCCAAGAGGGAATCCACTTGTCCAAAGGGGGATTCTCTTATAACACATGACTCCTCTACATATTCCACTCTCGTTTGGTGGTGCTCATATTCCCCAAATGACTCCTACGGTTAGAAGCCAACCTCCTTTTCACCCTGGGTCTAATCCTAGTCTTAGTGCTCCTCGATGGAGTAATCAACTAGGAAGACAATTTTTTTCTTATGTTCCATCCTTTACACCTACCTCCTCCACACCAATTCTAACCAATACGTTTGGCATGGAGAATACACCTCTATCCTCCAGATTTCCTCCCGAGGGAGGTTAGTTTCATACTTTAGGAAACCCCCAACCGGGAGCTAGTCTGGTTGGGGGAAATATTTATAACCCTCATTATAACATTCATACTGGAATGGTTCCCAACCAACTTCTTATGAATTAGTTTGGAGGGGGGTTTTACAATCCCGGACATAGCCATGGTGCATACTAGAACCCTGGATGGTCTCTGATTCCCTAGCAACAACCTTTCCCGAGAGCATCGATTTAGATGTTGTAACCCCGGATCCCTTTTCTGGCCATGCTTAACTTTCCAGACTTATCAATATTAATGAATGAATCGTTGCATGATGATTCGTCACTGCCCCCTGTCCCCACCAAGATTCCTTAAGATATTTCAAAATTTGAGGGAAAGACTGGTGATGATCCTGGTGATCATGTCATTAATTTTCATCTTTGGTTCTCTTCCAATTCCCTTAACAATGATTCTATTTGTTTAATATTGTTTCAACACACCCTCATGTGGATTACAGTGAAATGGTACATAGAGCTACCAGGGGGAACTTGTGGGAATTTTAATCAGATGGTTTTAGTCTTCCTCAACCACTTCCAATTGTTGGTTTGTTATGATGATGCCATAGAACTTTTGTTGGCCCTCCTTTAGGAAAAATCCACCCATATATCGAATCACATCCAAGAGTGGAGTAGATGGAAGAGGTTGATCAAATTCTACATTCCTCCAGAGTTCCTGTTGGAATGGTTTCTTAAGTTTTTATTGCCTTATATTTCGAAGGATGTCTCTACATCTGGGGTAACATATGAAGAGGAAGTGATTTTTAAAGTTCGAAAGTTAGATATCATATATGATCAGTCTGGGATGTTATACAAAATTCTTCTTGATGCACCGAGGTCAAACTATGACCCTAGACAAGAGCTCGGGCCTCACGCCGATGACATTATAGGCTCTACAAATGTTAAATCTACAGACTTGGTGACAAGCCAGTTGAAAGAGTTTTCTCTAAGCCAGTCTATAGGAGGACAAGCTTCGTTTGTGTCCTCCACTCCCACTTAATTAGAGGATGTGCATTGTGTGCAGTCATCAACCAACCCAAATGGTAACCAATAACCAAGAGGGAATAAAAAAAAGGACATGGTAACAATCGTAAGGGTGGGAGGAATAATAATAATAAACCCAAGGACAATGTTAACAATGATAGATCAAACAATAATGTTGGTGAGGGCAAGAAAGAGAAGTGGAAGGTGAAGTTCTCTTGTAATATTTGTATTGATGATCACCTTATCCACTTGTTCCCCAAACTCGAGGAATTTGTGAGGCTCTTATCTCTACCGCCCATTGTGCTGACTAATCCTTTTCTGCATAATCAACACATGGCCTCAAGCTCCTCTAATGCTGGAAATGCGGTGAGTGGGAATCAAAACCCACAGGTGCATGAAGGTGACCACCTATGTGTAAATATGGTCAAGTCTCAGATTAATGTATCCACTCGGTCTCATGATTACAATTATTCATAGGTTGTTCCAGGTCTAGATTCTCCCCCTCCTCCGGAAAATCCTTTGTAGATCGAAAAGCCAGAGCCTTTGCCTCGTATTCTAAAAGGAGTACTCAAATTCTCTACCCACAACCCTAATTCTAGAGTTTTGTTGACGGGCGAAATTGATCGTCCGTCAATTGAGAGAGTGGAACCGGTCTGGGGTTGTCTAAATAACCCAAGCCGTTTGGAATGGACCACCCTGACAGGTTTAATGGCTCCATTGGCCGTTCTATGGTTCTAAGAAAACCAAAGAGAAAACTAATCTAAACTAACTAATCTATCTAAAACAAATAAAACAAACTAAACTAAAACTAAATAAAACAAACTAACTAAAACTTAATACAAGAAACTAAACTAACTAACAATAGAACAAACTAATACTAACTAACAATAAATGAAACTAATACACTAATCTAATTAAAATTAACTACTAAAACTAAATATAAACCACTCTAACTATTCTATATACAAACTACTAATTACTATTACACTAATTCTAATAAGTAACTGTTTAATTACTAATTGAATTATAACTCATTCACAAATTTACACTATCTACAACTTGCAAATTTGAATAAAACCTGTAAAACTCATGTGCTTTCTGTCCTAAGACAATTAGGGATATTTTTGTTGATTTTTTGATTTTATAAATAAGAAATAAAACTTACTGAAATTAAACAATCTAATATACTATATATATACATATATATATATATATATATATATATAACTAAACTATTAATAATGTACTAAACAAACAAATGACAAACTGACCTAGAAACGCTCCAAATTTGTCCTGTGTATGATGACTTCGAAGCTGGTCAGAGGAAGGAAACTCGCACCGGATAATCCAAAATCTTCTCGTAAACGATAGGCTGTGCTTCTCTTTGAGTTATTTACAGGACAAACAAGACACAAAAAATCATAACAATTATATGATTTATAAATCTCTGCAATAAGGGAAACCTGTTATGCAAAAACTTATACTTAATAATTCAACTTATGAAGAAGAGAAATCTGTCATTCACAAATTGAATTAAACAATTGCTATGTTTTTTATACACTTGGAAGAAATCAGATATGGATTATATTGATCAAATTATATCATTTACAACAGGTTAAGATAGCTAAAGTAGTCAATTAACCACATGCAAATAGATACACACAAACATGAAACAAAATATTGATATCATGAAAAGCTAAAGCTGTGACAAAACATCAATTCTGCCTCAGTCTATATTAAAATTCCATATCCTTGTTCTCCCAAGAATGAGGATGATTATTACACAAAAATAATCAGTATATATAAGTCTTTCCACAAGGTAAAAACTGCCTTGTGGATAATATCAAACTGTTTACATAATCTGGGAAGATATCCCCAAAATCAACTAAACTAGGAAACTAAAATGAAATCAAAACATTTCAAATATCCTCTAACTACTCATCATATCCACTCCAATTTTGAATTCATCTRCAATAGACCAAAAATAACAAGTTAGAAATATATTTGATTGATAAAACAATAAAAATCTGACTCTACAGACTTAGCTACAGAATCATCTGATTCTGTAGCTAGTCTAAAATAGCATACAGGATCAGAATTGAAATCAAATCAAATCTTTTAAATGAATCAAAACCAATTTTCTTCCAATGATCATCTAAAATGAATCACTTAAGATTCAAATGATTTTATCTTTCAACATTAAACATAATCAAAAGTGATTCAATCGAAAACAGGGGTGAGAATACTCTGTTTTACTGTTACCATAAAATCGGGTCAAACAGTAACAAGACTGTTTCATATCAATTGAAATCAATAATGAGTCATATCGTATGTGATACGATCTAATCCAACACAACCATTTTCCTCTTGTTATAGCTATAATGATGTAGCAAAAGATTCATATCATTTAATCGAATACACAGATGTAAAGACTGTTTCGATTATGTGTAAACGAAATCATACGTGACAGCATCCACCCAAACCAAATTTGTGATTGATTCTTGCACAGTCAACAGACAGGATCAATTAATTGTGATCGCAACCTTAATAGAATCAACAGAAGTGATAATTGTACGCTGGGAAAACAATCGAAACAAATCACAATTTAGTTTAATATAGAAACGAATCGTGAATCTGGATATAGTCAATCTCGTTCAAATTCAAACAGATTATCCATTGCAATACGAATCCAACTGATAACATGGTGGAACTAACAGTAAACCAATGTGAATTAACCGGCTGGGTATAACCATTATGAATTGAATCTATTCACGATTTGGATGCATATTAACAGAATCATATTGAAAATAATCCGAATTGTATTTCTGTTGGTCGAAAGTCATATGGGACATAAAACCGTAACAATTAACCATATCAGAATTGTTGCCAGTCATAGCGTATACATTATAATGAAATCAAAACGAAATGTGGTTGTGTTCAAAATTGAATATGAGAAACAGCTCCTGTCTAGAATAGATACAAACGACTTCAATTGACAGCAGAGCATTCATTTTAGCTAAATCAAACAAATCAAATCCACACCAAGATCAATCAAATCGATGAAAATCCAATCAAATCTAAACTAGGAAAACGAGCTTCCATTTAGTCAAAGCAAAGCTATGTATAGAATGCATACAATGTGATAGAGCAAATCAATGCTGTAAACAAAGCTATTCAAAACCAAATTCGAATTCATTATGAAAACAAGTGATAAAATATACCTGTGTGATGACAAAGGCTATTCAATCATGCCAACTTAGAATTCACGACAACTATAGCTGATTCCACATTTTTAAACAAGATGGAGCCTGTCGTCCTTTGTTTTTTATCAGTGGCTTGTAACTTAGCCTTTTGACTGGTAAGTAGTGCAACCTGGTTCTCCAAAGAGTGAATTCTGGACCGTAGAATAGGAACATCCAAATAATATCTCTCTAACCACGAGCTGCATTGGTCACAGGGTGGCACTGTAGGTTTTGACAAAGCAGGAGAGGGTTTGGATGAATGACTGGGGGCTTCACAAGGCAGCTTAATGTCTGGATAGTTAAGGTCATTATGTAGGCAAGGGGGTAGGTTTGACACAAAGTCATACGAGGGTTCGACACACAAACCTTGCGAATTGGGATATTCGCTAGCCAAGAAATGCTCCACCTCTGAATCGGAGTCCTCACTCAACATGATAGGGTTTGGATCGACAGGAGGTTTTGGCTTATTTCTTGCCATTCGTGAAATCAAACGGGAATTCTTTTTTCCTTTGGTTTTTACAGTGGGTTTTTCTTTAGGCTTTTTGTCCATAGGCTTAACAGTCTCAACACCCTTAGTCACAGAGTGGGGTAGGTCGACAGGTGAGTCGGCCAAGGGTTTAGGTAGCATGATGCTGTAGGGTACTGGGGCTACAGCCTTGTCCTCGCTCACCACAGGTTTGTCAACCTGTGGAGGGTTCGAATCCTCAAAATCATTCCGAGCAAGGAAATTGCTCCAACAATCTCCACGTAGACTCAAATGACAGACCACAATAATCTTAACCAGCCCATAATGAAAAAGGMAACTATCATCCTGGTTCCTTTTGTACTTCTTTGTCATTTTAAACAGGCTTCTATGCAAATAATAGGGCATATTGAGCTGATAACCCATAAAAACCATAAGAAAACGAAGGTGGTGTAAGAAAACAAACCCGTACCGACCTTCGCAGGTGATAAACTATTTGATTATCATTAATAAATCATGCCAACGTTGTTTAAGCATGGTCACAGGCAAACCTCTATCACATGAGGTAACTTTACGCGACTGGAAGAGCAGTGTCCAAGGGACCTCCTCTACTTTGCAATTCTTGGACCATCGTTGTCCAGTGGCAGGCAAACCCGTAGCAAGATTGATAAATTGCTCGTCAATTTCCAATTGAACATCACCGACCTTGGCCCAACAGCCATCAAAGGTCATGGCGAATTGTCGAGTTACGCAGAGGTTAAAACCCTCGAAATTTTGTATAAACGGAAGCCACCCATTTCCCTCAAGGTCGTTGCGGGCACTGTCAAACATTAACAGAGTCTGGCTGCCATTGGGTTCAGCTCGGACGACCGGGGCCATGGTGCGAGCACATGGTAAGGGTTTGGTTCGAATTCACCAATGCATAGGAGCAGATTCATGTGGTCTAACAGCAATGAACGATCAAAGGGGAAGCATTAATGTGCGCATGCGAGGGTGGTGGAGTTATTCACCGCCATGCACAATAGTTATGGTAAAGTACAACCACCAAGTTCAACATCTATTCAAACAATCATAACATAGTTCAAAACCTTATCATTCGGCCAACCAAAGAATCAAATGGTTAGTGATATGCCAACGCGCCATTACCTATAGTTTGTCAAACCATTGTCATTCAACGTGAAACCAACACCGGGTGTTAACCATGCACCATTGCATAAATGTTTAATCAAAAGTTTTAAACCATTGTGACAATTTCCACTTATAAAACTTACAAGCCAAGAGCCATAAAAAGATTATTATAAGGATCATATCGTATATAAAAACAAAAATAAATCATGACCCTTATGCAATTCATAGAATCAAGTATAAACCCACATGCTCAATGCCTCATAAGTTTAATAAAATCAAGTTACACAATCAAAGTAAGAATGTCCAAATGGGCATAGTTTGAAAATCCTTTCAGCCACATAACGATAAACCAAAGGTAAGTGTCATAGAAAATATCAATAAAAAGATGACGACAGTTCAGATAGTGATCGAAATGTGACCTTGAAAGGAAAAGTTTTCACGCTTTCAGTCGTGAAAACTTAATGGAGACAAAATGCAAGTGTCGCAAGAAATGAAAATATTGTCTATTTGAAAAATGCGACAACAATTTGAAGTTCAGAAGACAAAGGTGTAGGTAGCTTAAAGGCAATAGAAAAAATTGAATTGGCTGCCAACAAGTTTCCCATAAATAATCTATTGTTGAAGATCTGGGTCAATTCCCTTATGCGATGTCGGCTTTGGAGGTACTCCAGACGTGTCCTTCACAAAGGAATGCCTTGTTATCTGCATTAGGAGCTATAGACCTATGTGGCTCTAAGGTTATCAAGTTTGGTGTCATGGATATGAAGCCTCGGTTTCCTTACCACTGTTGGGTATGTGTTATATTCCTTACATGAGTAGCAGGGGGGTTTGAGGGGGGGTCAGGAAACGTGTCACATATTTAGGTGGTTTTTCGGCACATGGTTTCTTTGCCGATGGTTTTCTATTTTCGGTTAAGGAATTAGGGTTGTTGACTAATCCAATTCATTGGGTTAGGGTTTTGGATGTCGTTGTCTCCTATATGTATATTGTATTGTAAACAATGTATCACCATGAATGAATATAGAATATGCTAGTTTTCTCAATTTGGGTTTCCAGGGGAAAAATCTGTGTAATGTTTGTATTTTCTATTGTATATTTTCTGTTCTTTTACTGAAAATTTGTTTGCTGTAAATACTATACAAGGTTAAAATCTACATTTGGTATCATATCTTTGTTGCCTTCAGGGGGACACCTTTGTGGTCAAGGGTTTGGCTCGGGACTGTGATAATCCTTGTTACAGTGGGAGATTTGTGGTATTGATTTTTCAGGTGAAAAGAAATGGCGAGCAATTCAAAAATGGAGATTGAGAAGTTTAATGGGAAAATTTTTGAGTTGTGGAAGCTCAAGATGGAATATTTTTTGGTGGATAGAGATTAGTGGATCACGGTAGATCCAGGTACTGCACTTACAGGAACTTCAGTAGATGACTGGAAAAAGTTGGATCGGAAGGCAAATAGCACAATCCGACTATGCCTCTCAGATTCAGTATTACTGAATGTGTCAGAGGAAGCTACAGCCAAGGATTTATGGGAAAAGTTGGGGAAGTTGTATCAGTCTAAGTCCCTAGTAAACAAACCACTCCTGAGAGATAGAGACTCGATGGCAAAGCATTTGAACGCCTTCAATATTGTTGTAAATCAGTTAGTATCTATTGAGATTAAAATTTTAGATGAAGATAAATGTATCATTTTATTGTGTTCTTTACCTCGGGAAATGTGTCACATATTTTAGGAAACATGTCACATAAAGTTTTTTTGCCTTGGGAAATGTGTCACATATTTAGGTTGTTTTTTAGCACATGGTTTCTTTGTCAATGGTTTTCTATTTTCGGTTAAGGAATTAGGGTTGTTGACTAATCCAAGTCATTATTTTAGGGTTTTGGATGTCGCTGACTCCTATATGTATATTGTATTGTAAACAATGTATCACCATGAATGAATATAGAATGTGTTGGCTTTCTTGGTTTAGGTTTCTAGGGGAAAAATATCTGTGTAATGTTTGTATTTTCCATTGTATCTTTTATGTTCTTTTACTAAAAATTTGTTTACAGAAAATATTGTACAAGGTTAAAATCTACAACCATGTGGCCTTTCAAATCCATGTGGATTACTCAAAGTATACCATCAAACGTATTTTTATTGATGAAGGCACTGCAACATGCGTGATGTCCCTAACCTGTTGGAAAGCCATCGACTCTCCAACCCTATCTCAATCTCTGACTATGTTGACCGCATTTTATGGTCGTTCTTTTTGTCCCCATGGTATTCTTCCTTCCTTTCCAGTCTAGTCAAGTGGAAAGACAGTGGAGGTGGATGTCGAGGTGGGTGATGTGCCCCTTGACTATAACTTATTACTAGGGCATAACTGGACTTATGCTATGACTGCAATCATATCATTCATTTTCTATACTTTATGTTTTCCTCATGAAGGGAAAATCATGACGATTTATCAGTTATCCTTTGCGCATGTTAGTCCCAATGCATCAGTTGGACCTTCAATCCCCATGATTGACAATTATCAGCTGGAAACTGAGGATATTGGTGTCATAATTTATTCCTCCCTTATGGGTACCTTTGATTTCATGGCACCAATTCATCACATTTATTACATTTCCAATAGGTATGCTTTGCCAATGAGGTATTTTCCTTTCCTCACTTCACATTTTAATGATCCTTGGATCCTACCTTCCCCGACCATGTATTGTGAAGGTCAATCACATATTGGAATGGAAATTCCACTGTTGGTGGTAGAGATAGCGTATCAGACTATTATTGACTCTTCTATTGACCCGGATCTTGTCTCCTCATAGACAAATGATGAGTATCATGTTCTTAATCCCTTATGGGCCACTTTGTCATCTTGCTCACATGATTGCCTCAATAATACTTTACCTTTAGATGAAGCCATCTTGGATGCCATGAATGGTTCGGATAGGCCATGGGATGATATGCATCATCGCTCTTACTTCCTCCTAGAGATTTTTAGGATCGAACAAGATGATTTTATATCTACCTTGAGTGAGATAGTCGGTCACGTCTTAGTTCCACTTGATATGCATAGCATTTATGCCGAAGGAAACATGGTGAGTATTTCCCCTACCGTGATCTGTAAATAGAAGGATGACTTTTTATTCTATGCAAGCACCCCCTACTTCAATAAAATAAACCTTAACAGGACCTTGCTTCATGTGTTCAAATATGCAAGATAGTTTATGTGTTTAGTTTATGCTTCTTCCTTTTGAATGTGCATGTGTAAGGAATGTTCTTTTAAAAGATTAATTATGTGCTATAAACCAATACACAGCAGTATAAAGTGCAGAAAATAACACAGTAAACTCACAAAAATAGCAAGATGATAAAGGAGTTCACCCCTCTCTGGGCTACGTCTCCTTGAGCCTCCTTCAATGGACTTGGCTCTTTGGGATTAGTTTGTCAAATGTTATTTTACAAGCTGCTGCTCAAATCCAATGGATTTAAAGACTATACCATTGGGTTTAGAATACATAAAAAACCCCCAAATTGACTATTAGAACTCTGAAAATGGATCTTGTCTCATCCAATCATGACATCTTCTACATGTGGCCTCCAAGATTCCCTGAGCTTCTCTGTGGAAAAAACACCTGTAAAAGTCCTCCAATGGATCTGAAACCTATCCCAATGTGTTCAGAGCACAACAATTAGTCAAAAATGACTATTCAGTCTCAGAAAATAGATATGTGCTCATCTGAGCAATGCCTCAAACAATGAGGGCTTCAAGCTTCCTGGAGCTTCCTCAAACTTCAATGGTTAAAAACCTATAAAAGAAGTCTTCAAATGCCTATGAAAATTGTGCCAATGGACTCAGAACGTCCAAAAAACCCTAGCTGGGCTTTTTCGGCACCTCATTTGGCCAAAAACTCCAAAAGTTAGCCCTCCTGCCATTTTTCCCCTTCAAGCTCTATTACTGGTTCGCCATTCTGCACCTGTGTGAAAGTCAACCTGGCTTCTGCGTTTTCCCATGCCTAAACTCAGCACCCACGTGTGTCCCGCAAT
>JASDQU010307043.1:110427-128109 GCA_032191745.1 Picea mariana | reverse complement strand
AAATCTACTCTTGTCCTCATGGCTGTCACAACCTTTTTGTTTCACACATTTGCATTCATCTTGAACACAAGTTTTGCATACTGAAGAGTTTGAACTTTCAACAAAAGTTCTTGAACTTTCACCTTGAAAACCTTCTTGAGGAGGTGAACTTGAAACAAAATTTGTTCTTGGAGTTTTTCCATTTGTTTCCTCAACTTTGGAATTTTCTCCATCAATTCATTCATAACCAAGACCACAATACTTAGGTCTCTCTTCAACAACAATAGGTTCAACAATGCCTTGTGCATGCTTGCCTAACCCTTTACCTTCATAGCCCATTTTTAACAATAACTTGGACCCTATTCCTTTTGTGTGATTTTCAAAAACACCAAAGCATTCTTCTTGAGAGGAATTTGAAGACAAACTAACATTACATACCTCATGGTCATGCATGTACTTGGCAAGGGTTTCTTTTGCTTCATGGAGTTGATTCTCCATCTCCTGCAACTTTTCAAGAAGTTGGTCTTTCTCCTCCTTCATGGCCATCAAATGCTCCTGAAGGACAATGCTCTCTTCCCTATCTTTCCACAACTCTTGTACCATATCTTTCATGGTTAGAAATGAATTAAACATCTCTTTGTCAAAGAACTTAGATTTGGAAGATGTAGGAGAACTATCAATGTTTGAAGCTTTCTCCATCTTTGCAAGATAGCAAACTTCAACACAAAACTTTCACAAATACCAACAGCTAAATCTCAAGCTATCATTGGCAAATACATGAGCAAAATAAAATATGCTCTGATACCATATGATCTGTAAATAGAAGGCTGACTTGTTATGCTATGCAAGCACCCCCTACTTCAATAAAATAAACCTTGACAGGACCTTGCTTCATGTGTTCAAATATGCAAGATAGTTTATGTGTTTAGTTTATGCTTCTTCCTTTTGAATGTGCATGTGTGAGGAATGTTCTTTTAAAAGATTAATTATGTTCTATAAACCAATACACAGCAGTATAAAGTGCAGCAAATAACACAACAAACTCACAACAATAGCAAGATGATAAAGGAGTTCACCCCTCTCTGGGCTACGTCTCCTTGAGCCTCCTTCAATGGACTTGGCTCTTTGGGATTAGTTTTTCAAATGTTATTTTACAAGCTTCTACTCAACTCCAATGTATTTAAAGACTATACCATTGGGTTTAGAATACATAAAAACCCCCAAATTGACTATTAGAACTCTGAAAATGGATCTTGTCTCATCCAATCATGACATCTTCTACATGTGGCCTCCAAGCTTCTCTGAGCTTCTCTATGGAAAAAACACCTGTAAAAGTCCTCCAATGGATCTGAAACCTATMCCAATGTGTTCAGAGCACAACAATTAGTCAAAAATGACTATTCAGTCTCAGAAAATAGATATGTGCTCATCTGAGCAATGCCTCAAACAATGAGGGCTTCAAGCTTCCTGGAGCTTCCTCAAACTTCAATGGCTAAAAACCTATAAAATAAGTCTTCAAATGCCTATGAAAACTGTGCCAATGGACTCAGAACGTCCAAAAACCCCTAGCTGGGCTTTTTCGGCACCTCATTTGGCCAAAAACTCCAAAAGTTAGGCCTCCTGCCATTTTTCCCCTTCAAGCTCTGTTACTGGTTCGCCATTCTGCACCTGTGTGAAAGTCAACCTGGCTTCTGTGTTTTTTCGTGCCTAAACTCAGCACCCACGTGCATCCCGCAATTGGTGCCAATATGTCGAACAGTTAACGGGAATCAAGCCCCCAAACTTGTAGGTGTTGGGCGCATGGGGGGACCATATGGCCACGTTCCCCGCGCATAAAGGGCTCACCGTTCTTTGTTTAAACCAGGGCTCGACACATGTCGGGTGTGTGGTTATCTATTTGCCACAAAATGAAACCCAAAACACATTTCCCGCGTGCCATTTATTCAACGGAATGGTCACATGTGAACACGATAAGACCTCGGGCCAATAGTTTAAAGCCCCCACGCGCAATTAAACTTGCGGACAGGTCACATGGATATATCCAAAGAACCACGGGTTTAAATAATTAACACCCCGTGCTCCAATCCATTGAACAATGGTCATGTGAGTGATACATGAAACCGAGGGCCATACCAAAACACCCCCGTGTGTGTTATGGATACACGGTTATATGAAATTACAAGTGACCACGGGTTTAAATAACTAACGCCCCGCGCGCGACATTCAAATAAAGACTGGGTCATATGAAATAATAATACGACCAAAGGGCCATCGTTAAAACACCCCCACATGCGCCCCGCTCTGTTTACACAGGTCACATGTATATTGCGTGTGACCGGGGGTTAACAATTTTAAACCCAAAGCTCCGCGTTTAATGTCACATTGGCGGTCATATGCTATGGAAAATGTAACCGTGTGGTGAACTATGTTGTAAAATACCGCGTGAAAGGTTTATATATATGGTCATATATCAACGTGGGTGTGACCGGGGGCTGGGGCTTAGCCCCAGCCCTACCCCCACGCCAAAAATTAAACAAATTCAACATTTATAAATATTGCAACATATGGTTAATAAAACCAATGCCGTGGCGCCTTGGTGGGCTGACCTTTGTTAAAACATTCAACGGTGGGAGAGGTCCGGGGGTCGAACCCCGCGGCCTCATAGAGATTTTAAACAACCAATTTAGCCAAACCCAGGGTGCCAYGTGGCAGCCCTGGATTGGGCCACGTGGCACCCTAAATTCKCTCAAGAAGATGCCACGCGTCGCAATGTAACTCGTCCACCRTCAGCCAATCACAGATTGCTATGTCACCTGCCACGTTGACTGTATGGTCACCACGTGTGAGTCGTACTATTCTGCCATGTCAGCATCCGTACGACTATACGGACTGCCCAGTCAACATCCCAGTTTTTTTTTTCCTGTTTGGCTCAGCGAACAGATCGCGATAACTTCTCCATACGGACTCCGTTTGCGAAAATAAATATACCGCAGGAATTAGGAGAACGAGACAGACGCGATTGCACCGTTTTCGTCACATTCCGAGCACTTTGAAAATTGAGAAAATTTTAGACCCCTGGTCCAGATTTTGATCATACCGTCACGATCGACATCTCTCGCATTCTTGGTAAAATTGAAAATTTATATATCGGTGAAGATTGTTCACCTAAAGAAATTTAGATCTACATAGATCTCTTCAAATAATTGTTTGATGTATTCGTATGGTCATGTGAAGAGATGTCAGGAATCAACCCTCATATTTTCGAACATGATATTAAAACCTACCCATATGCTAAACATGTTCAGCAACGACTTAGAGTTGTTAATCTTAGGAAGGCCCCTGCTATTAAGGAAAAGGTGGAAAAGCTACTTAATGTTGGTTTTATCTACACAGTTCCCTTCACTGAATGGGTATCCAATCTCATTCCCATGAATAGTAAGCAAAGAACCATTCGTGTGTTTATGGATTTTTGAGACTTGAATAAGTCTTGTCTTAAAGACAACTTCTTGACACATTTCATTGATCAGATTCTCGATGAGTGTGCGAGAAGCATGGTTTTTTCTTTTATGGATGGATTTTTAGGATACAACTAAATTCAGATCAAACCTGAGGATCAACATAAGACTACATTTATTTGTCCTTGGGGTACTTTCACATACCAAAAAATTCCTTTCGGACTTAAAAATGCCGGAGCAACCTTCCAGCGAGCCATGACCTTGACTTTTCATGATCTCAAGCATATAGTCAAAGCTTACCTCAATGATCTCGCTGCTCACTCTCGCAAGAGAGTGAATCACTCTACCCACCTTCAACTAGTTTTTCAGAGATGTTGCTATTATCACATCCATTTAAACCCTCATAAGTGCATCTTTTGCATTAGGTTGGGTTGTATTTTAGGATTCTTAGTTTATGAGACTAGGATCATGGTGGATTCTTTGAAGGTTGAGAAAATACTTTGATTTCCTCCCCTGCGCAACATTTGCCAGCTTCAAGGTTTACAGGGGAAATCTAACTTCTTATGCCGGTTTATAGTAAACTATGCCAATATTACTAATGGTTTCATGCATCGCTTGAAGAAGGACACTTCGTTTATATGGGATGAGCAAGCCCAGGAATCCTTTGATGCTCTTAAGAAATACTTGGTATTGACGCCTCTGTTGAAGCCTCTGGACTACATTAGAGATTACTTGCTTTATATCGCCACATCTGAAGGGATGGTTGGTATGGTTTTAGTTCAGTAGGATGATGAGCTCAATGAGAATGTTTTCTACCACTGTAGTTGAAGCTTAGTCGGACCTAAACTCAAGTACTCTCATGTTGAGAAGCTATCCTTGGTTGTCGTACACGCAGTTCAAAGATTATGTCACTATATATTGCTTTGAAAAACTACCATAGTTGTTGATGTTAATCTATTTCAATACGTCCTTACTAAGTGTATCATAGGGGAGAAATATAATAAATGGATTGTCATCTTGAAAGAGTTTGATCTCGATTTTGGTTCGGCAAAATCCAAGAAATCGCTATGTTTTGCCAAGTTAATATCAGATTTCCCTAGGCTATATGAGGACATTATTCATGTTGATTCATTTGCGGATGAACAAATTTTCCTTATCTCATCATCGGACCCCTGGTATGGAGACATTTTGATCTATCTTCAAACCTTGAAGTTCTCTCAGCATATTTCAAGAGACGATCGATGATGTATACGGTATCAAGCTAAAAAATACCTCATCATCGGTGACACTTTGTATCATCGAGGCATAGATAATATATTGCATCATTGCTTTACTCACAAGGAAGTTGAGTCTTTTCTTAATGACTATCATAATGGGGCTTGTGGTAGTCATCCATATGGGCTTGCGACAACCCAAAATATTTTTCCAGCTGGTTATTTTTGGTCATCCATTTTTAAAGATTGTGTCAAAGAGGTAAAAAAGTATCACCCTTTCCAAGTGCTCACTCGAAATATGCACTCAGATCCATCCCCTCTTCACCCAATCATCATTGTCGGTCCCTTCACCAAGTGGGGGGTGGATTTTGTAGACTACAACCTAGATTCGGTTGGGGGGCATCAATATATTATCGTCATCGTAGACTACTTTACTAAATGGGGAGAGACCAATCCTACAATTAAATCCAATGGTAAGACTGCAACACTTTTCATGTTCAATCAAATTATAGCCCGGTTCGGAATCCTAAGGGAGATTATCATTGATCATGGCAGTCACTTTCAGAGAGAAATGATGAAAGAGTTAGCATAAAAAATGGGTTTTAAACATGGTCATTCTTCCCCTTACTATCCTCAGGAAAATGGAAAAGTAGAGGCTATGAACAAGTCTCTCAAGACCATTTTGCAGAAAACTGTCAGGCAGAGAAAATCTGACTAGCATCTAATGATTTACCCGACACTTTGGGCATACCAAACCTCGGTTAAAACTTCCACCGATTTTTCTCCTTTTCAGTTAGTACATGGTGTGGAGTCAATCCTTCCTATTGAATGTGAAATCCCTTCCCTTAGACTAGTATTTAAGCTCCTACTTGACAATTACGATCTCAAAGAACGGCTCGTACACCTAGAGAGCCTAGATGAGCAATTTCAAGATGCCTCTACAGATATCGAAGTGAATAAACGATGTGTCAAGGTCTAGTATGATAAGTTTATCTATCCTCAGTAGTACGTTGAGGGTGACTTGGTCATCTTGTATGACCTAAACAAAGAAACACTAGGGGCAGGAAAGTTCAAGCCCTTGTGGTATGGTCCTTATATCGTGCGACATGTCTTAGAAAAAGGAGCCTATGAATTAGAATATTATAAAGGGACTATGCTGGTGGAGCCCAGAAATGGGCTCTACTTGAAAATATATTATGCTTGATCCCCCAAGCTTGGGTGTAACTCTTTGTATACTAGTGTATCTTAGTGTATATATATTTTTCTTTGTGTCATCAACTTGCTTATCGAGTTTTCCCTTGGTTGGAAGATGTCAATGGAATCTTCGGTTTACTTAGGATTCATAAACGGTGCCAGTCATCATACACAGAACTCGGTTTCCGCCACTTGGGTCGTTTTCTCAACCGAAGGTCTACTGGTGTCTTTGGGTGGCATTTTTCTAGTGCCATCAATGAATAATACGGCTGAATATAGCGTTGTTTTAGAGATTTTACGTGACACAATTTCACATGGTGTTCGGTATTTAGAGGTTCACTTAGACTCCCAATTAGTAGTATGTCATTTGAATGACTATTACTGTGTGAGATATCCTACTCTACTTTGACGATTCCTATAGGTATGACTTTTGGAATGACATTTTGATTTGATTACTTATAAATACATACCTAGGAGTTATAATTATGTATCTGATGCATATGCTAATTATGTTTTGTATTGGAATTTGTCACATAAATAAAGTATAGAAAACACATTTATCAATGTACACATTGTAACATAAGTAAATTTGAAGACCAAGGTTTTTTATATATTTCATTTTTCCAAAAATATGGTGTTATAGTACAAAATGGGGCTCACACCCTCAAAATACATATACAATCGATCGATACAATGACCATGACATCTACGCCTTTGGTGCCATATGTGTGTCATGATATCATACTATGGCATTTGTGATACGTTGAAATAGTCTCACCCATGCACAGGGCACACCCACCACCTTTTGATGCATCACCTCCGACATATCCTCTACCTGAACCATGGGAATCTTGTGCATCAAATGAGATAGGTTTCTTTACACATTTTGAAGTACTCTCTCCGCATCTCCTCCCATTGTCTCATCCCCCTGGTTCCTCCGTCGGTGTCATGGGAATCCATATGTCTTTCATAGACCTACATCTACACAACAAATAATTTTTGTTAAAATACTTGACACCATCCAAAAATATTTGCGTTTTTTTTATTCTTTTTGAAAAATCCAAAAACAAATGAAATATATTTGAAAACATTTTCATACCTATATCGCCATAGATGGATCCTAGTTTCAATGGCATGTATGGATATCCTTTGTAGTCAATCCCTACATAAGGGTAGTCGTCCAGGGCTATCACCTATCGATGCCACTAGAAGAAGAACTCGTCGTTGTAGGGGGTTGGCACCCTACCACCTCCTAACCCCTTCATCACCTCGGTACACCATGAAACCTCCCAATCACTTAATCACCTCAGTACACCATGACATGGATGGATCGCATGGTCTATGTGGAACAATCTCGATCCTAGGGATTAATCCTGGAACCCGCTCGAAGAAAAAACTACACAAGATAAATGTGAACCCGAAGTTTCTCTTCCTACCATATTTGTAGTCTCTCAATTGGATCTTCATGTTAGCCATTAGTGAGGTGCACCAATCATAAATTGTGGTTCATAAGCACTCCATTGAATAGAACATCAGTGGCCTTGATTCCTGGTTCAACGAGGCTTACCCCATTATCCAAGTAAGCACGAGAATGACGATCTTTCAACTCAGGTTGTCAATTTCCCTAATGGGGAGTTCGATCCCTACCTTTTTTGTTCCTGGAACATAGTGAGTGGATTGTTCCTGGAACATAGTGAGTGGAGATGTATTCCTCTATGTTCATGCCACTCCCAGATCCCTGGGATTTGAGGTTCACCACCTCACCCCAACGAGACAATCTTGTAAGGAAATAGATATCCTCGACTTCAATTCTCAATGGTTTCCCATCGAGGTTGAAGGCCTCTATATATGGATCCCAAAATTTCACCAGCATTTGGAGAAATCTCACTTGAGCCCTCATCCATTTGAGAGCCCGAAAATTCTAAAGCCCACATATTTTTAATGCTAATTGGGCCCCTGGATATCTTTCCATGGTAGCATCAACTTCCTCATGCTCTCTTTCTCTCCATTTAAGTACCATCCTACAAGAAGAATTCCATTTTTTGAGTCAAAATTCTTTAAAAAACCAATTTGCGGACTTGTACGTGGGATGGTGTGGTAACAATCACATGTAGGGTTGCATATACATAGGATGGCTTTGCATTTTCCATGTACATGCCTCCATATACATGACCTAATTATCTACTGCCTGTGTACACCCTAATTCCTAAATTGCACCTTAAAAAACTCAAAACATGAGGTCTGATTTAAAATTCTAATCCACTAGAAATGAAGAGGAGGGAAAGAGTACTTACTTGGTCTAGATGGTTGTCAATTTTGTCACTCGTAGCTCCTGCAATCGACACTTGAAGATCGTGGGAAAATTTGTCCAAAGTGCACTATGTGGGTTAAAAACTCAATTGGTATGGTAGAACTAATTATTTTTACTATTTGTAGAAAACATTTACCCACTTTTCATAGTGCAGTGGAAGGAGTTGGTTTTGGTGGTTTTATCCAGAGATTCTTGTGGTTTCTAGTGTCATGTTGCCCATTCGTGATTTTGGCAGGTATGTTCTCTTACCAAGCATATGGGATAGATCGTCACTCTGTTTTACATGCTTGCATTATCCTATGATTGTGGTTCATATGCCTTAGGTACGAAGCCATTTTTCAACGACATGAAACTTTCTTTTTTCTACTAGAAGTGTCCCTAGTGAATGGTAGAGGCTTACCAAACATGGGTGCCCTAGTTAGAACCTTTGTGCCATTCAGTGCCCATGAAAATATTTTTTTCATAAGACTAGGAGTCCCTTATAGTTGAAATATGACTTTGCATTTGAACCTCATATTCTCACTCATAAGCATTCTGACCTATACCTATGGGACTCCCACCAAGTCTTGGTTAAGCTCTTTTCTGACTCCATTAAAAAGAGAAAATATTGTCAAGTGAACTTTTCTCTTTCACACTCGTTAATTGGATTTGAAAGGACATCTATTTGGTGTAAGTTTAACCTTTTTTTGGACCAAGTAGACTAATTTCGAAAAAGGAATACTCTAGTCACTAGTGGCTAGAAGAGTTCTCCTAGGTATTGTTTTATACTTTTTCGGGACTAGGGGAATAAATTTTCGAAAAATGACATTCTTTGGAATTAAGTTGTAATGACACTCCATTATCCTTCTTGAAGTATTGATCCTATTTTGATTTCTCTCATTCTCACAATAAGCCTATTACCTCAACAGTTTGCATCATCAACCAAGTAGACCCTTGTTTATATCCTTTGCATCTTGACACCATGTACCCCAAGAGAAAACATTCCCCCTAGTGTCCACATCCTGCATGCACCTCCTTGCATTGAGAATAGATATATTCCATTGTTGGAACCGATTACTTACTTGCGACACTCATTTCCTCTCTTGTATCATAGCATTCATTTGTCTTTGAAAAAATGAAAAAAGATGGATGGGAAAAGAATATTATCTCATGTTGGCAGCAATCGTGTCACCTTTGAACAGAGAAAAAACTTTTGAGTCCACTTGTCATCCAAATTTTGGGTTTAGCATGACCTTAGGAAGATAAGCTCATTACTTAGAGTTTACTCCTTCGATTGGTTACTCTTCCAGTCCCTACAAAGAGTTTGATTGGTGCCTCTTGCATCACAAAGTTTCATTATCAAGTCTATGCTCTCAGAGTCCTCCATATGTCTCATTCTCTTGTTCAAAGGATGTCAATAAACTTGTGTCAGCCATTTCACAGAACTCTTGACTTTGCATGTCAGCCATACCCTGAGTGTATCTTAGAGTCACATGAAGTTGTAGTCCTAATGTGCACCCTGGTCCTACTTTCATTATGGGTAGGTAACCTTGAACCCAGCAGTCGACATCTCCTCATTGTTCGTTGACCGGGGGGTTTACCTTGTGTTCAACGACAAGAAATATATTCACACATTGGGATTTTTGTAGTTTCTTGGATTCCATTCTCCCTATTGGCGATTTCCTCACCTTTGTATTCCATTTTAATTATTGGCTATTATTCAGAGGGTCTTTTTCGTGCACTGCTTTCATTGGTGCATGCGAATGATGCACAGGTTCATTGGTTCGTGAACATGTTCTTCATCTGAATTCCTCCAAATCATCAAGCTATTTCTTTTTATCTCATGTTGACTGATGAGAGATGCCTTAATGCTCTCCTTTCAGCGGGTCTCCTTCCATCGAATTCAGCTCATCTATTCTATAAATGAGGCCTAGAGTCCTATGAGTACCTAGAGGCTTGCAGTCATCAGTGGCAGGTTCTCTTTCCATTGACAATTGGGAATACATCAATGTCTCATGATTGATGGATTCTTCAAGTGTTCGACCTCAACACCTTTATTCATATTTGTAATAATGTACTTGATGATTTGATACCTACTTTCATTATCGGTAGGATGTCTCGTGTTTGTTAATGATATACCTTAATGATCGATAATCAAACAAAGTCTCGTTATGTTCGACCTCAACTCCTCTATCGACATGATGTAGACTTGCACCTTTGGCGGATCGCGTAGAAGACTTGAAGACATCAGTTTATAGTCACACCTTTCCTAAGCTATTGCTATCATTCATTGGACCAGTACCTATATGACTTCAGTGATCATGGGAGATCAGATTGTACTCCATTGTATACAGATATCTTCAGATTGATTTTGAGACTGGTTTTCATTGGGCCTTGTTCGTGACTATGAAATCCTATGGTATTGCCTATTCATGGCCATGAACAGTTGTTTGGTATATTTCCACATGGATCTACAATATAATTCAAATTGGAAGCCATGTGTACAAATTCATTATGAAATGTAATGTTTTTATGAGCAACTAGTTCATCCAGTTGGGTATTCATTACTCCACTTTTGGGAATTATAATTTATTTTAGCCATCACAGTGTTGAGTGCTCAACACACCCTAAAATTTCAGAGACCACTTCCTTTTGGGTACCACCTTGTCTTCTACCTTTGATTGTTTTCACCGTGGTTTGAGCCTGATAACCTTCTTATCTGATATGTTTCATATTCGAGTTTCTCTTGAGCATATTAAGAACCATCTTGAGAAACACCATGACTGATCAAGGAACCAGTGACCCAGATTTCTCCTGGCTTACTTGAGAAGTTCGGCATCAGTGAAATATTAAGGTAGCTAAAATTGTATGGGAAGTCAAAGTAGCTGAGTGCCAATCTTACGCATATAGTCTCTGAAAATATTTCACCGAACACCAATCTTTTTGGCTTCGACAGAGAAGTTTAATCATAAGCGTCACACAAAAAGGGAGTTCCACCGCTGACCACTGATGCCCAAAACATCACCAATCCCAACATCATTGGTATCGRGAGTTTTATCAAGAAAATAGCAACATTGATAAACAATCTAAAATAGTAGTCGATCCCCGATCTTTATGAAGGTAAGACGTGATGTGTCGTTTAACCCCTAGCTGTGTCAAGTACTTTGCATTCAAATATTTAATTAATTCATAGATCATGCATTAGTTACTAGCTCATGYGCGAATCAAAAGGGAATCGTTAAACTCACTGATACAATGCATCTCCATCYGCGCCTCCACCGTCAACCAGTTAAGTCTTAGTGGCATAAATCTGATAGCGTTATATTTTGAAATCTGCATTTATCGCCCATATTAACTAATTGATATGAATGGTAGTATCTCCCAGTTATATTCTTTCAATTCCTTTTTGTTTKATCCCACTCTACGCAACAAAKAATTCATAACCAACAGGAGAACGAAGCCACCAGTCCATAGGAAGCATCCGAAGTCCAATGAGTATTAAATAGTTTTCTTAGAAATAATTACATGTATGGGTTCGCTTATGGCTTTACGTTTCATTTTTATATGTTCTCACCCAATGTTGCTCTGTATATGTGTTTAAAAGGCGATTTTGATTGTAGGGACAATGCCTCCAAAGAAGCCATCCACCAGGAAATCACCATGGGCACCAAAGCTGCAAGAATTGGAAATAGGAGAAGGCTCCTCCCCAGTGGTTGCAAGACAATTAGAGTTCACTCCTAAGCCGGTGTTCATCATCAAGGATATCACCAAGGAGCCCTTTTTCCAGCCCCCATCTTTCGAGGATATAGAGGCAAGCATTGGAGCAAAGACAACTTTTCCTCGCTGGGAATAGGTATTCAAGAAGATCAAGAAAGAAGAGCCCCTCGAATATACTCTGCACAATGACCTGTTGATGGGTCTTAAACCCCTTAACTCAATAGTAGGAACCAAATCCACCACTGAGGCCCAATTAGACTCTGCAACATTTTTTATTGGAATGGTTCTCCAGATATCATGATTCGACCAATTTAATCGATGGGCTTTGTGTTTTCTTATGGAGGCATCTCCTTCAGTCAAGATTTTCTATTTTGGTATTTTCTCTTTAGTTAGGATAAATGTGAGAAAAATATGGTATAAACCAACTTGGCCACACAATGATGAGGAAGTATAAAGAATGGGAAAGACCAGGCTCGGGATAACCCTCACTCCAGCATATAGACAATGATATCTTACCACAAGCCTAGTAATAATACTTTAACCGTGTGAGCACTCAATCGCTAGCTGATATTTTAACCTAAAATATCCAAGAAAACAAGATGAGAGAAAATTTAACTACTGTAGAAGAGGATGAGCTTGGGATAACCTGATGCTCAAACATGAAAACGATAATCCTATAACACAGGCCTAGTAATAATACATTAACCATGTGAGCATCCAATTACTGTTTGAGAATACTAATTAGAAGAAAACAGTTATATGATAAGATCAATAGCAAGCAAAATAATTCATCTACCATAATCCTTCATCATACATCCACACAACGATTCATCATTTCCATCATTAGAGAAAAGAACAACAAAACAATTGCACCAGATAACTTGACAATATATTCACTAGCTCTTACTTGTTACATCTGCTCATGAACTGAATAGGAAATAGTTCTTCTCTAGGCTCAATTACAAATGCATATGATGAAAACAACTTTGTCTCTAGTCCAGAAGGACTTATTCATTCATAGCAGTTCCAAAATAATTCTTAACAACTAGAAATAAAAGAGTTCTTGCAACAAACCATCGACCTCCTGGACCATCGGTCGATGTTCCTATTTATAATATAAAGTCTTAACAGTAATTGATGGTAAAATACAATTTGAGCTAATAAAAAATTACCATGTGGCATCATTATCTGATAGTCTTTCAACAGTCCACCCGAGTTATTTCTTGAAAAGGGTGGATTCTTTCATAATTGGASCATCTGATAAAGAGTTCTTCACAAGTATRGGCCCACGGGAATCTGTGTTGTTCCATTGGGGMTGCATATATCCCTCTGATGTCCGCTGCATGTGCTCGATATTTTATCAAGGTGGAATTCAACTGTTGCAACATGGTTTTAGCTCTGATCGGGTGTTTTGTGAATTGTCGCACATGTCCCAGCCTCGCATCGGTTACCTTCATGCACTCTTCAACCCATAGGGAGTCTTGTTAAGCATACATATTGAGCATGTTTCTTATGTCAATAAACTCATTGGGGTTGCCAAACTCAGGGAGCTTGATATCTTTCATTACTTTATTAATTTTATCCCAGTGCTTCTAGCACATGGCATATTTTTCTTGGATCTCTCGATGTGGATCCCAAGACATCTTAGTCCAGTATTATGTGGATCTCTTTATGCGGTCGAGGCTATTCTTGTTTAACAACTGAATTCCATGTTCTTCCTTTTCTCGACCCTGTTGGACTGCCTCAATTTATTCGAGCCTTTCTACCACTTGATGCACTCTTTCATGCCATCGTTCCATCTCCTTTCATGCTACGAGATCCATGAGAGTGTCCTCCTGGAATTCAATTATATTTTCAGTTAATAGAGTTATTTATTTCTTGTACTCGTGTTAAACTCATGAAAACTCACTCTTAAAATATGCTGCAGTCTATATGGTGCCTTTATAATACTCAACAATATGGCACAGGTGTTCCAGTTTCTTCAAAGTATACGCTAGTTCTCTTTCATCCGTCCTGGCCCTATCCTGGGCAATATCAGAGAGGGATCTTCCCATGCCTATTAGTTTAGACGTGCGAGCATCTCCTGTGTTGATCAAGCTTTCCTCTGTGGTAACCAAAATAGAATGGTCCACAGTAATCTTTCTCTTCTTAGCAGTCCTTTGCACGATGGCCTTCCTCTTTTGATCTTGGGAGATCGCATAGATGTCTGACACTTCTTCTATCGACTCTGGTATCTATTGGTCACCCCATGTAAGTGTGTTTCCCAGGCTACTGGTGGTATATATTTGTTCAAGATCATACTCTTGAACCTCATTGTTCTGTTCTGAAGGCCTGACCTCTTCCTGATGTTTATTGGGGACCTGAGTATCAAGTGGAATGGATGTGTTGGGAGCGAGCTCAATACTTGCCTATATTCTAGCCATGGCATCGTCGACGTCCTTCTGCGAGGATATTTCTGTTGACATGTCTAATTATGACTTGTCTTTGGGACTACCTACTCGAGTCTCTGACACATCGGGTGTTTCTGTATCTAAGCCACTTTCGGCTCCTTTTTCTTCTTCGACATGCACAGGGGTTTTTTGAGATGCCTCCAAACTCTCATCATCACTGTATATATATATATATATATGAACTCGAACAGAGGGTTAGTTGCACTAGTTTCGACTGACACCTGACCTGACTTCGATTGAGCCATCATGCTTGCTGGTGAATCAGCTGGCGACAGTGCGGATTGAGGTTCATCTGACCCGTTGATGTTACCGGGGTCTGTGAGCTCGAAGCCGCCTACCCCTGTCGGGCTCTCTTCCAGGTTAATGGTCAGAACACTTGATAAGAGGGATGGATCCATTATTTATTGAGCATGTTGGAGCAATAGTGTCCCTCTTTCCCTTACACCTGGAGTTTCGAGAAAATTCCAGTTCTATACAAGGCTTCCTAGGTAGCTTACATCATTTCGGCCGATTCAAATGTTACCCTTTCTTCCCTAGTCCTCATAATTTCTTCCGCTATTGTGAGTGGGAAATCCCTCTATGGACTAGAACTTAGGGTTTAAGTATGCATGTAAAAAAGACCTAAATATTTCTACTTTCTATGGTTGCCCCAAACCTAATCCCCATTATTCGTAAGCAAATACATAGTTAAGAAGATCAAGTGAGCATACCTTATTTTGGGCGTTTGATGTAGATCCTTCCTTACGCTTGATTGCTTTTTTGATTGCAGCTCTCCTCCCAAGGATGACCTGCATTCGCACAAAACAAACAAAAAACTCCACATGCATTTGATATATAGATTAATGGGTTAGAGATTCAATAAACAAGTATGCAATAAACCATAAAAACCTCATATGGTGGGATGGGAAAAGTATTTCTTTATTATTAACTTCAACAAATCAACTTAGAATGATGAAGTCATCCGCTGCTCCATGAACCTGGTCTTGGGCTCCTCTTCAACTATCCTCCAAATTATTTTCTCTATCTTTCTCTTTGCACAAGGATGGCTAAAGGGTTGGGACAAAGGGCATACGCAATCGGGTATAGTTTCTTTACTATGATTCTCCTCTTCCAAATGGGACCCCTAACCCTTCTTTTATAGGCTATAAGAAGCTAGGTATTTGGTCAAACCCTTGGCCATGCATGGCCGGAAGGTTTAGTTAACTCACCCAAAGCTGTGTGTTCCATCAGAAACTTTCCTTTTTTCATGCTTTTGTAGGTACATGCAGGCTATTTTGGGTTAGCTAGCATGTACACATGTGCAGTAATGGAGTAGGTTGTGTGGGCCTTTATAAAAGAGGTTTTTAAGAAGAGTTGTTTAGCAAGGCTTTGGCAAAGAAGGAATCTGAGATGGTCTGATGCCAAGTAAGCATGTCTGGTGCAAATTAGGGTTATAAAAAATTCCCCCTAATGTGTGAGGTCAGAAGAGCATCTGATGGCCGAAATATATTAACAATCTTTACTGATGTGCTGAAAAAGTGAGCCCAGGGACCAAAAATCAGAAGGCGTCATCTGCAAAAATAAAAATTTTCTCACCGAGGCGGGCATACCCATGCTCTGGATAAAATAAAATCATGGCTACCAATCAAATACACTGTAGATCCATGTCATATAACTATATAAAGTGTAGCCGCGAACAATACACAGTGGAGCTACATCTCGAAATCAAAAAGATATACATGTAGAGTATCCATCTTCTTAGAAGTTGATAAGGCCTGGTGGCTAGAGATGAGGTCTTCAGAGCTCGAGCAACAACTTCAAAATCTTCAAAACTTGGGTAGGAGTGTAATATGAGTGTACGAATTCACTACCCAGAGGTCTTCGACTGCTCGTCGGTCATGGACTAGAGAATCTTGATGATCAGACTGAAGGCTTCATTGATTTTGAACAAAGACTTGATTGGATGTTCAGGATGGCCGGGTATGAGGGCAAGAGACAAACTGCAGAGGGGTTGAATCAGGCTTGGTAAAAACTTCCCTTGGACAACAACATGAAAAATGATGAGACTCGGGCAACATGTCATTAACATAAGTTTACGAGGCAGGAGGCAACGTAAACTCTCCATATGTTTGGAAGAATAACCAAATGGAGGAGGACACATCTCTATGTAGCGATAACAACTTCCTAAGGTCGTATTAAATCCTGGAGTTTGATGAGCAAACAGATGGATGTGCTTTATCCAAGGGTGACTTATTATGCTGCCAATAAAGAAAATACTTTTCCCTTCCTCTTTTTGGGGTGTATGTGATTTTTTTGTCTTTTTCAATGATTTTGGAAAAAAGAATAAAAGAATGTTATGTTGCAATGGAGGAATGAGTGTTACAAACATACAAGTTCAAGGTGCAAGGACAAGACTGATGTTCAGAGCAATTAAACTTGGGAAAAATCCTCCGGGAGCCAAAGGTGTCAAGACGCAGAGGCAAAGTGCTACAAGGCTTGCATATAAGGTATGCTTCAGATGGTTCAATTGAGAGCAACATGGAGCCAACATTTATACCAAAGACACAGGTATGCAAACATAGTTAACAAAACACACAATGGTAACGTCCTTCGATGTAAGTTTAACGAGCCCAGAGAAGGTAAGCTCGGCGGTTTTTCATATTTAGAGAGTCTGAAAAAATGTAAAAGGAGACTCCAGTGGGGTACCTTTTTCGAAGGTAGTCTAGTCGGTTCGAAAAATGGGTAAACTAGCACCGACAAGAAGTCTATTCAAAACCATTTTAACGAGTGTGATAAAGACAAGATCACTCGGCCATTTTTTCATTTTTAAGGAGTCTGAAAAAAAATATTAACTATGGACTCCGTCAGGAATGTTCTTCTGGACCAGTTTAACGAGTGTGAAAGAATAAGGTCACTCGACGATCTTTTCAATTTTAGGGAGTCTGAAAAGAGCTTAACTATGGACTCTGTGGGGGTTCCTTTTTCATAAACTTAGTCCCTCAGGCCCGAAAAAGGGTTAAAATGATACCTGAGAGTACTCTTATAGAGAACTAAAGTTCCATAGTGTATACCTTTGATCATACAGTTAATCGTCCAGACCAAAAAAGGGGTAAACTACCGTCGGACAGACATGACTTCAAATTTCAGTTTAACGAGCATGAAATGCCACAAGATCTCTCAGTAATCTTTTCATGTTTAGAGGGTCTAAAAAGGGATTAAAAGAAGACCCGTTATGTTTTTTGGGAGTCCCGAGGGTGAGGTCAAGAGTGAAAAGGAATCATGCAAATGAGGCTCAAACTCGTAATCTGGAAAAAACAACAAGGACTCCCAAGCCTATAGTGATTAGAAACAGCATGGACACCATAATGCAACTAGGATCTACCTAAGACATCCATGTTCTGGTA
>JASDQU010307043.1:67212-82165 GCA_032191745.1 Picea mariana | reverse complement strand
CCTCTATCACCATATCCTTCTCCTCTACAATGGTGGGACTAATCGATTCAGTGACTGGAGATGGAATCGCATTCACATCGACCACTCCTTCCTATTGATTCAAGTTTTCTCTGTTGGCAGCTATTTCATGTGCAGACTTCACAACACTGTGTGTTTGTCTTGCGATTAGGCTGGGAACTCCAAAATTTGGTGGTGTCATTCTGCTAAATCTTGAAAGAGTTTCTCTAAATATTCATTGAATACTTTGAAAATACCTGCTCATACTAATTTTTCACTCCTTAGATCTCTTTTTCACAGAGTCACAATGAGGCGTTTCGTGCACGATTTCTCCTTTTATAGTTCATGTCATAAATGCTCTATCACATTATAATTTTTTGACCATCTCTTTTCTTTTTCTGGCTGCTTTCTATATCGACATGCTATTTTTTTTGTCTTGTCACATTTCTTTGGCACATAGTGTATTCCTATTCTTCTATACCACTTACTATCTGTTCCATGTGGTATATTCTAACTACATGTCTACCACTTACCTATCTACTGCATTTTTTTGTATTTTTCTTGTTTTTCCCATTTTTTTCTTTTAAATCCTACTATATACACTATGTACAACTTCAATTTTCTACGCTGCGACTATTGAGGGTTATTGGGTCTAATGTTCCTATACAGTTTCAGTCGATTTTCATTCACCAATCCTTGAGTCTCCTTACATGTTAAATCCTGCAACTGCACAACACCTCCATCTGTGATAGACTTTATCTCATATGTCCCTAGCCAATGCATCCTCAATTTTCCTAGGTGTTGTAAATATTTGTTGTCATAGAGAAGAACAAGATCTCCTTCCTTAAAGTTTTTCTTCTTAATATTTCTATCATGCCAAGATTTGTCATTTTCTTTATGCACTTCATGATGGAAACTAGCCATAATCATGTCCTCTTCTAGTTCCATGAGTTGAACCAATATTTATTGACTTGTGCCTCCTTCTGTCATGTTTGTAATGGATACAATGTGCAGACTAGGTATCAGGTATTCTAAAGGAACTATTGCCTCCTCACCATACACCAATTTGAAAGGTGTTTTCCTTGTGAGTTTCTTGCATGTAGTTCTATAATCCCATAATATTGTTGGTATCTTTAGGTCCCAATCATCTCTGTTTACATTGCAAATTTTAGTTAAGGCATTCTCCAATATCTTATTAAATGCTTCCACTATTCCATTATCCCAAGGATGGTATGGAGTGCTCTTATGATGGTGAATCTCAAATTCTTTAGTCATTGTCTGGATGGTACTATTGATAAAATGAGTTCCTTGATCACTCATCAAAATTCTAGGGCATCCAAATCTTGTAATTACTTGTTCAAACAGGAAGTGCGCTGCAGTTTCTACACTGCAAAATTTTATTGTTGTTGCTTCAACCAATCTAGTTAAATATTATGTCATTGTAATGATTTACCTTGCTCTTGATCTTCTAGTTGGTGGATTAATTAGTCCTACAAAGTCTACTTCCAATTTGTCAAAAAATTTAAGATTTACTTGAAGTTTTAGTGGCATATCATCCCTCCTTGATGGATTTCCTACCCTCTAACATACATCACAATTTTGACAATACTCCTTTGCATCTTTAGAAATTGTTGTCCACCATAGTCATGCGCGCAATATCTTTTGCACAGTGGTTTTTCCTTCATAGTTTCCTCTAGTTATTCCTTCATGTGCTTCTGCTAAGATGATAGGATGTTCATGTTCCATGACACATCTCCTTAGAATATTATATGCTCCTAGTTTATACAAGTGTCCTGCAATAAGTTGGTAATCTGTAGCTCTAACTACCAAATTCATCTTCTGTGCAATGTTGTATTCCTTTGGGGAAAATCTTGTACTAAAAAATTCAATGATATCAGCAAAATATTCATTAGCAATCTGTACTGAAAAGAGTTGTACATCAGGAAAATTTCCCTCCATGCTACTTGGTTCCTCTCCATTAGTTATCATGGACAAATGATTCGATCCTACATTCAATCTTCCAAGTTTCACAACTACCTCAAAATCAAACTCTTGAAATAACAATAACCATCTACATACTCTTCCCCCCAACACTAGCTTGTTGACTAGGTATCTGAGAGAAGAGTGATCCATAAAAAATTTAAAATGTTTTCCTAACAAATAATCTCTGAACTTTTGCAATGCATATACCATATCCAAACCTTCTCTCTCTGTTGTATTGTAATTATATTCTGAATATGAGACTTTCCTACTTGCAAATGTTATTGGGTGATCTATATAAGCTTCTCCTGGTTGTGTTAGTAGTACTCCAAGTACTATTGAAGAGGCATCCAGGTGAACATGGAACTCTTTTGACCAATCTGGAAACACCAAAATTGGCATTGTCACCATTTTCTCTTTTAAGATGTCCAAACATTGATGGCACTCATCATTCCATTGAAACTTGATATCCTTCTTTAAAAATTTCTCCATGGGCACAGCAATTTGTGGATAGCTCTTATGAACTTTCTATAGTAGTTTTTATTACCAAGTGTAGCTCTTAATTGGCGCATTGAATTAGGTGGTGGTAAATTAACAATGACATCAATCTTTGTAGGATCAACTAGCAGACCCTATTTACACACAACATGCCCTAGAAAAATTCCAAATGGTGTGTTGAATATGAATTTCTTTATATTCAAGGAAATTTGACATTGTCTACACATGTCTAGCATCAATCTTAAAATTTCAATGTGATCCTTTAACAAGCTAAATATTGTCCAATAATCCAAATAAACTTCCAAAAAATTATGTATAAAATCTTTAAATGCAGCTACCACTACTCTTGAAAAAAATAGTAGGGGAATTCTTCAACCCAAAGGGCATCACTGTGTACTAATATGACCCCCATTTTGTGGAAAATGTAGTCTTATGACGATCCTTTGGTGCTATCTTGATCTGGTGATACCCTGAAAATCCATTAGGAAATGAGTAGGATTCTTGTCCTCTTACATTCTCCAATACCTCATTTATAAATGGAGTAGGGAAGGGATCATGCATACATGAATCATTTAGCTTCCTCAAGTATACACAGATCCTTATTTCCCCTTTTTGTTGGATCATGTTTTCATTGATGCCAAAGGATTGATGTCAAAGGAACAATGTCTCGTCATAGTATATTTATGTAGTGATTGATGGATCATGTATTGACCTTGATGTCAATGGATTGATGTCAAGAGGCATCATAGTCGTATGCATAGATAAATATGGATCAATTAGTTGTATTTGGATTGATGTAAAGATGACTCATTATTGTCTTTTCATAGTTGTACAAATGGATGAACTCCAAATTGGTCCCCTTATGGTGAAAGCCCTCACGGGAAGATGCTTTGCGGTGAACTCCAAAATTCATGGCTGTACAAGTGGATGAAATCCAAAGTGGTCCCCTTATGGTGAAATCCCTCATGGGAAGACGCTTTGTGGTGAACTCCAAAGTGGTCCCCTTATGGTGAAATCCCTCATGTGAAGACGCTTTGTGGTTGAGTTATCCTAGTAGTATGGTTAGAGAACCCATGCTTAATTATGGAATAATGAGATGAATATCAGTGAATTTGTTAGTGAAACTATCCTATATGGATAGTTATTGTCAAGCCATTTCCAGTCGTATGTGGAACATCACATAACTCCTCGTGGTTTGAGAGTTATGGCCTTACAAAGTTGGAGGACCCTCATATGTTGGCTTGAAGCCCCAAAAGGTCAAAGAAGTCAAAGTTCTTGCAAAGAAGAGATTATTTAAATAATAAAGTGAAGTGACAAAATCAAAGAATATTATTTAAATAATAAAGTGAAGTGACAAATTCAAAGAGGATTATTTAAATAATAAAGTGAAGTGACAAAGTCAAAGAGGATTATTTAAATAATAAAGTGAAGTGACAAAATCAAAGAGGATTATTTAAATAATAAAGTGACAAAGTCAAAGAGGATTATTTAAATATTAAAGTGAAGTGAAAAAATCAAAGAGGATTATTTAAATAATAAAGTGAAGTGACAAAGTCAAGGAGGATTATTTAAATAATAAAGTAAATGGATAACTTTCTAATTATGGAAAGTGGTTATAAGTGTCAGGATATTTAGACACTTAGGAGTTAGTTAAGATCATCTTGGTCTATTGTGTCGTTAGGTAAAAGTGTGTTTCTTTAATATGCATTAGTATGCATTCGTAGTTAGGAAATCTGACAGTCATGATATGTTCCCGACATAGAGTGATCCGATGGTTCATACTCTCCTCAATCTTAATGGCCATTGATTTGTGGCTTAGCACCCGATTGGTCCATGATATCTATTTAAAGAGCATGGAGAGGGTCATTTTCCGATGATCGATTGTGAGAAACTCTCTTGTAAAATCTCTCTGTAATCTTTTTCTTTGCATTAATAAATTGCTCCAAGTGGTTGCATTGGTTGGGGTCGTGGATGTTTCCCCGTAGGGGTTTTACCACGTGAAAACATCGGTGTGTTGATATTTGGTCTGGTTATGTGAGTGGTTACTGAAGGTGTTCATCCTCTGTTGGAATACCTGTGTTTTAGAACATGGTATCAGAGCCTGTTTGAAGACCCACTCCTGTTGTAGATCGAGATCGTGAATCTGATTTGTCTCATCTCTATTTTCTGTCATTTTCGTATATTTATGGGCTGACAGGACTGTTCCATTGCATATGGAGCACTCGTTTCATTCAGGAACACTTTTCGTTTCACTCGAAAAGTTTTATGTTTGCCCAAGATATGGCCATTACAGTCAGATACAGAGGTATAAAGCCTGAATATGCATTTTAAAAATTTCTGCAAAGTTTTATTTTGGTTTTATTTCGGTTTGTATTTTTTTATTTCCGGGTTGCTACTCTTTAATATCTATGTATGATATTTTCCCCGCTCCCTATGCGAACTCTACAAATTAGAAACAGATAGGAAAAGATGCATCTTCTGGGTAAGCTAACTGAGATCTAACCCTTGTCATCGAGAAGTGAAATTTTTTTCTTGTGTGAAAAGAGTTTTTTTTAGCACACTCTCCAAGGTCATCTTCAACAACAACAACAACACCAACAATCCTCCTTCTAAAAATTACAATGTATTTTGCTAGACCATTTGGTTAAAAATTGCCCTATTAAGTAAGAGGTCTTGAGTTCAAGTCAGTCTTTTGTTACTTTTTTGAAAAATTTCATGCTAAAATTGTAAAGTGTATTTCACTTCAAGTATAAAAGTGAATCACTAATATTTTATTTTAGAGTTATTTAATTTTCATGCATCTTTTCTTTTATAAAGTAACTTCATTGTAAAAGTGATCCCCACTTCTCTTTATAAAAGTGGGTCACTTCATAAAGCAACTTACACTATCATGTGGTCAGTTGGTTACCGTTTATGCCTTTTTTTTAAATGGCATAACTCTCACATCGGAAGTCCATTTTCAATGTCATTTTTTTTAAAGCCACATAAATTTTTGAGATCTTTCCATCCAGATCATTAGTTTCAGTTTTTAAATCCATATTATCTGCATATTTAATATGGATTCTATAAGTAATGTCTTGCTTACCAGCAACAACTACTTCCAATGGAAATCTCATATGGAAGATTTATTAAGAAGTAAAGGCTTGTACCAGATTATCTTGGGAAAGGAAAAAGAACCCACTGATGATGATAAGAAATCCAAATGGGCTAATAGGAGTGATGAAGCATGTGGACTAATTGGAATTTCCATCACTCCTAATTTAAGATACCAGCACTAAGAAATTGATCACCCCGAATAAGCTTGGGAAAAGATTGAATCTGTGTTTGGTAAACTCAATATTATTCTAGCACAACTGTTAGAAAATCAAGTATTGAACTTGAGTCCAAGTGATTTTTCTTGCCTTGGAGACTATCTATCTAGGTTTAAAACACTCAGAATTTTATGTGAAGAATGTAAGATAAAAATGGAAGAAGAGTGTTGCATCTATCTTATTCTTTCTAAGCTAGGTAGTGCATATTCTATGTTTTTATATACCTTTTATTCCATGAGAGAGGCTCTAGGGAAATATTATGAAAAACCCACTCTTGAGTCATTTTGCACTGCTTTGATTAGAGAGGAAGATAAGCTTGTACAACTTGGAGTGATCAACACAAGTACCTCCAACAAAGCCTTAGTTTCCCAGCAGAAAAATAAACCCAAGAATCACAAGAAGCAACATCCTCGCCACAAAAACAAGAAATATAAGGGTCCCAAACCCACTCAAACAACTTTTTCTCCGAATGGAGACAAAGGAGAAAAATATAAAATTAAGAAGACTGACAGACATTGCAAATTTTATGATAAAGATGGTCATGATGAGTCCAAATGTTTCAAGAAGATGGCAAATTTAGAAGCAGCGATGAAGAATCACAACATCAGTATTGATCCTACTTCTTCTTCTTCTTCTCATGGACATGCACTTTCTGCTTCTAGTTTCTCCTTCAATACACCTTCTACTTCTACTTTTGATAAGTGGCTTATTGATTCTGGAGCATCTTATCATATGGCTAAGGATAGAGACATATTTTCTACTCTAAATGAATGTAACAACAAGAAAATATTTGTTGGTGATGATAGATCTCTTAGTGTTGAAGGATCCGGAACATTACAAGTAGAAAATGGCCATTTCAATGATGTATTATGTGTTCCACTTCTTTCTTGTAACCTTCTATTAGTATATCAAATCACTCATTCAGGTGAAGGTAAAACCGTAGAGTTTTCACCTCACCAAATTGTAATCAAGGATCTAAAAGATCCTAATCATGTTCTTGCAACTGGAATTGTTGATGATATTACCGGGTTGTACAAGTTTGACAACTTTGGTTCATCATCTTTTTTATAAGTTTTTATTGCTCATAGTGATGACTTGAGCAAACTTTGGCATGAGTGGTTTGGTCATCTAAACTATCGCTCATTGCAACAACTATGTAATCAACAAATGGTGACTGGTCTTCCTCTTGTTTCATGCAGAGATGGTGTTTGTGTCGGTTGTGTTCTCAACAAACATTATCGGGACAGTTTTGAAAAATGTGCCTCTTGGCACACCTCGGGTCCTTTGCAGCTTGTTCACAGTGATTTGTGTGGTCCACTTTCTTCTCCTTATTTTTCTGGGTGCAAGTATTTCTTAACTTTCATTGATGAATTTTCCAGATGTACTTGGGTTTACTTCCTAAAACTTAAGAGCGAAGTTTTTGACAAGTTTTTGGCCTACAAGGCCCTTGTAGAAAAGAAATCTGGACATCAAAGTCAAAGGTTAACAAATAATGGAGGTGAATATGTGAACAATAATTTTAAAAACTACTGCAATACACAAGGAATCCAAATGCAACAAACGGTTCCATATACACCACAACAAAATGGTGTTGCTAAGAGAAAGAACTGCACATTAAAAGAAATGGCTAATTGTATGATCCAATCTAAGGGATTAAGTCTAAAGTATTGGGCAGAAGCCATCAACTGTGCAAATTACATAGTAAATCACAATCCCACAAAGGCTCTTAAAAATATAATACCAGAAGAAGCTTGGACTAAAATTAAACCAGATGTAAGTCACTTTCGTGTATTTGGCAGTATAGCATGGGCTCACATTTCTGATGAGAAAAGGAAAGCATTGCAGCCTAAAAGTGAGAAGTGTACATTTGTTGGTTATTCTAAAGATGTCAAAGGTTACAGACTTATTCAATCACATTTTAATGAAATTATTATTAGAAGAGATGTTAAATTTGATGAAAATCTCTTGGCCTGGGAGCCTAATTCAGCGTTTGTGCCTTCTTTGGCCTGCAAGCCTAATTTGACGGTTGTGCCTTCTTCATCCTGCGAGCCATCTTCAACATTTGTGCCTTCTTCTGATATGGTTTCTTCTTCAAATGGTGACAGTGAGGATGAAAATCCACCTCTGCCAGCTCACCCTCCTCTAGATGAGTCCTTTGAACCTGAACCAACACCTCCTCCACTGCTTCCTAGATGGGTCCATTCAGCATGAGAAGCAGCTGGTGATCCTGTCGGTGATCCTTTAAATCAGCGTCGAACATGTTTATAGTTCCAACGAGCCTCTTCTCTTTTGGCTCAAGTTTCAGAAAATCATGATCCATAGACATTTGCAGAAGCTTTAGGTCATCCAAATTGGGATACAACAATGAATAAAGAGTATCGTTCTTTAATGGAAAACGATACTTGGGATCTTGTACCTCTTCCAAAAGGAAGAAAACTTTTCATATGTAAATGGGTCTACAAAACTAAGTATGCATCAGATGGAAGTGTTGAAAGACACAAGGCTCGTTTAGTTGCCAAAGGATTTTCCCAAGTTGAAGGAATTGACTATCATGAAACCTTTTCCCTTGTAGTCAAAATGAATTACATCTGCCTTGTTCTTTCCCTTGCTGCCTCACATAAATGGGAGGTCCATCAGATGGATGTTAAATCCGCCTTCTTGCATGGAGATTCGCAAGAATAAATATACATGGAACAACCTCCTGGCTATGTACAGAATGACTCTAGCCTTGTTTTTCGTCGTAAGAAATATCTTTATGGTCTCAAGCAAGATCCATGAGATTGGTATGCCAAAATGGACACCTTTCTTATTGCCACTAGATTCTCTAGATGCCATTCTGATCCCAATGTCTATGCCAAGAAAGTAGAAAGCCATCCCATAATCCTTGTCCTTTATGTTGATGACATTTTCCTTACTGGTAGTGACTCAAAACTTTTAAACTATGTGAAAACCAACCTTAAGAAGAAATTTGAAATGATATACTTCATATTTTTTCACTGTTTCCTTAGCCTCCAAGTTTTTCAAACCAATGAAGGAATTTTTCTTTCCCAGTATAAGTATGTGTGTGACCTTCTTCTTCACTTTCACATGGACGATTGTAAACCAACGCCTTCTCTCTTCTAGTCTGGAGTCAAGCTTACTGCCACCTGTACTTCTCCTCAAGTTGATGCCACCCTGTACCTTCAGTTAGTTGGTAGCCTCTTATACTTGACTCATACCTGTCCTGATATTTACTTTGTTGTTGGTATTGTTGCTCAGTATATGCAAATGACCCATGAAATCCATTGGAAAGAGACTAAAAGGATACTTCGATATGTTTGTGGTACAGTTCAGTTCAGGATACATTACAGTTCAAGTGGGACTCCTTTATTGGTTGGTTTCACTGATTCAGATTGGGCCAGTGACCTTGATGATCGGAAGTCTACTACAAGTTATGTTTTGAGCCTTAGTTCAAGACCTATCACTTGGGCCTGTAAGAAACAATAGGTTATTTCACTTTCTTTAGTAGAAGAAGAGTACCGAGCAGTGGTAAATGCAAGTCAGGAAGCCCTATGGCTTCAACAGATCCTTTTAGAGTTTGGATTCTAGCACCAGCATCTGACCAACCTTTGGTGTGACAATAAGAGTTCCATCAAGCTCACCAAATACCCAGTTCAATATCAACATAGAAAATGCATCGAGCTACACACTCGTTTTCCCTACAGAAGATCAAGTTGCAGACATTTTCACAAAGTCTCTTATAGAAGCGAAGTTTTCCAAACTTCGATCTATGTTAGGAGTTCAAGAAGTTGTCATTAAGGGGGGATAGGCTCTAATGCCTCCTTCCTTCTCCTATTGTGTCACTATTGTAAATCCTTCAATCCTATCCCAAGTTGTTCTTAAGGGGGGATGTTAGGATATTTAGACACTTAGGAGTTAGTTAAGATCTACTTGGTCTATTGTGTCATTAGGTAAAAGTGTGTTTTCTAGTGTGTTTCTTTAGTATGCATTAGTATGCATTTGTAGTTAGGAAATACGACGGTCACGATATGTTCCTAACATAGAGTGATACAATGGTTCATACTCTCCTCGATCATAATGGCCATTGATCTGTGTCTTAACACCTGATTGGTCCATGATCTCTATTTAAAGAGAATGGAGGGTCATTTGTCGATGATCAATTGTGACAAACTCTCTTGTAAAATATCTCTGTAATATTTTTCTTTGCATTAATAAACTGCTCCAAGTGGTCTCATTGGTTGGATTCATGGATGTTTCCCCATAGGGGTTTTACCACATGAAAACATCAGTGTTTTTATCATTGATCTGGTTATGTGAGTGGTTACCGAAGGTGTTCATCCTCTATTAAAATACCTGTGTTGTCGAACAATAAGAAGGTTAACCCTAAAATGAGAAAAATGGGTTAAGTGGTCAAGTGGCTATTGGATACATGGACAAGTAGAAAATTGGGCAAAGTTGGACATAGGTGACTATGTGGAAAAAATGACCTAGAAGATGCTTCTAAGGAAGCTACTTGGAGAGTATAAATAAGAAGAAAAGGTCTCTTGTGAAAATCATCTCTTGAGCATAGCTTGAAGATCATAGCAAGGGGTTGAAGGAAGGCAAAGCATGTACATTTGGATGAAGTCATGGAGACTTGAGTGTGAGTTGATGCCAGGTTCTTGAATTTTGAAGCAAGTTCCGGATCTGCATTCCATGGGCTCAGATCTACCATAGAAACTCTGGTATGGTTACATAGTTGTCTTGATGGATATTCTTTTTTATTGTATGGTGAATGCTTAAGGCATTCTTGGTATGGCTATTGTGATATGGTTATTGATTGATAGAGTGAGAAGCACTCTTATGATTCAGTACTAATATGATTTCCATAGTATACTGGTTTCTTATGCAAGACTAAGTAGCATTCATATTGTATGGTTGAGGAGCATGAGTAAGATGTGGGAGAGCATAGATGTCTTGTGATTGGTTATGGCTCATATGGGAGAATGAAAGACATAAGTATATGTGACTGAAGGCTACAAAGGATCTGAGTATTTCATAGAGAGAAAACCCTAAGGCATGCGCAGGTTGTAGTACATATGCATGTTGCACTACTAACAGGTCATGTACCTATTGATAGATTGGTATTTGTTGAGGATTGATTCCTCTTCTCAGTTGGTGTTGAGTTGTGTAAGTTGAGTCTTGCATTGTAGATCTAGTTCTCTTGTGGAGTTGTAAATCTATTCAGTTGCTATTGATAACCTAAGGATTGTAGTCTGTAATAAAAAGAAAATTGTACATACATCTTGTATTATTTGTGTTCCTTGTGGTGATGACTTATTGATGATATATGTTGTTGATATATGTTCACATACAACTAATTATAAATGACAGTAACGAGTGTTGATTAATTGGTGATTGCTAGCTAATAAGTTTTGTGAAGGGAAGTTTGAAAAAGAGCCCTACACTGATCCACCCCCCACCCCTCTCAGTGTGGTCAGTGTGTCCAACACTTTCTTATTCTCTGGAACTACCATAAGGCTAATCCACTCAGATTATTCAAGATGTTCTATTATACCAGCCTCTAACATTTTATCAATCTTTTCCTTAACTTTATGTTTATATATTGGATTCATATTATAAGGTCTTTGTCTTATTGGTCTGGCATCTTGTTGTAGAGGAATATTCATTTCTCCAAGTTATCCTACTACCCCTTTCATCTCTAAAAATGTTGTTGGAAATAGATCACTATACTCACGCAATAACTATGTTATTCTTTCCACTGTCTGGCTATCCCAATAGTCACCAACACTTGCAATTTTTGGATTCCCCTCTATTCCAATATTGAATTTCTTTATCTTCAATGGTGCAGAAAATTCTTTTGAATATAACTCTGGCTCTTATACTCCTCTTTCCCCTTCAACTTATGTTATCAAAGTATCACATGTGTTTCCTCTTGCTAGGTCATCTTCTACGACATGGTAACAATGTAGAAATTGTTTGAGTGTCTGTCGATTTTGATTCTGATAAGTTTTTACAATTTCAACTTCAGTTTCTTCAAATATCTTCCCTTTTACCAACTTTAGTGTTGTATCTATCATTGGATTCTATTTTCAAATGTAAACGTAATGACAAAGTTCTGCTACAAATCTTTTGAATTTACAATTCCTCTGCGAAGTTCCAATTCTGTATACCAATTTCTTGGGATGCCTTCTAATGTATGAATGAAGTGATGTGGACATTCCTCTGGTGGTACCAGTCTCCATTGAATTATGCATTTGTCTATATGTTCTCTAGGTTGTCCTATTCCATCATATTTCTCCAAGTATTTATTCTCATATTCTACATCAAATCTAATGCTGCAAGATACCAGATATATAAAATATGCAGAACATAAATAAAATGCTAGAAATGGAAAAATAACAGTAAAATATCCATCATAATCTTCACAATACACAGAAATGATATACGAAATAGCAATAAAAAAGAACTTTGATTCAGAAAGCAATGTTCACAGGCCTCTTCAAGGGGGCAATCTCCAGTCGAGCAGCGCTCTGTTACAATAATCTCCAAGCTAGGGTTTTCGTACCCTCGACCCTTATTTATACTAAATGTGTCTATTAAGAGAAGCATCTAGAGGAAGATCCTTCTAGAAGAGGAAGCTTCTATTAGGTCTTCTTACATCCGCCTTATTCTATTTTATTGAAAGGTCTTATTAATATTGACCTTTATTACATCCGAATACATTGATCTACCTATGTGCAAGTTAGGACCTTAACATGTCCGCCCCCTTAAAAATAGCCTTGTCCTCAAGGCTTGAGATGTGGAAACTGCTGTAGGATGGTAGTTGGTTCCCAAGTGGCATCTGCTGGAGTCATATCTTTCCACTGTACCAGCACTTCCTTGATGGTTCTCTGGCGTAGGCGATGCTCCCGCTGGTCCAAAACTGCTTCTGGTTGTAGCCAAATGGATCCTTCTTCAGCTAATTCTGGACGGTTGGTTTGAGTTTGGCACCTGGTTCCAATCACCTTATTCAAGCATGAAACATGAAAAACAAGATGTAGCTTCGACTGACTGGGCAGAGCTAACTGATATGCGACTTGTCCCACACGCTTGAGAACTGTGTAGGGGCCATAAAATGTAGGTGCTAGCTTCTGACACTACTCAGCCTTGAGGGAAGTTTGTTTATAAGGTTGCAGTATCACAAACACCTGATCCCCTTCGGCAAATTGACGTTCAGAGCGACCTTGATCTGCTTTCTGCTTCATTCTATTCTGGGCCATGACCAAGTTCTCTTTAAGGGTACGAAGGATATCCTCTCACACTGTAAGTGTTTGGTCAACCACCTGGACCTTCGAGGTACTTGGTAAGTATGAGAGAACTAATGGTGGCTTCTGTCCATACACTGCTTCAAAAGGATTCATGCGAGTGGCTGTATGGTATGTAGTGTTGTACCACCATTCGGCAATGGGTAACCATTGAGCCCACTGGTGTTATTTTTCAGAGGCAAAGCACCTCAGATATGTTTCCAAACACTTGTTGACGACTTCCGTTTGACCATNTTCTTTATTGTAATAGAAATATAAGATTCTTTCCAGATTAAAGCCTTATATTTCTCTTTGTCATGTTTCATTGTTTTACAATTTCATAATTGTCACTGAACCAGGAAACGGCCTTACTTGTGTCTTCATTTTCTGTTTTAAGTTTTAAAGTTGTTTTATCAATATCTTACCTGAAAGTCTGAAAGTAACAAACTTATAAAAAACTCTTTTTATAAAAATATAAAAAATCAATCACCCATGACAGTCCCTAATGGAAGACAACCAAACGTAGAACCCGGTTTACAAGATCAAACCAGCATTGCATTGAACCTATTTAACACCATCTTACAAACTACAACAAATAGAACCGAGTTAGAACGATCGTGGGCAACGATTGAACGTGACATAACCATCCAGGAACAACGGGAAGCAAGACAGAGACAGTTGAGAAACTGAATCTGATCTAGTTTTCTTTGTTTCTTTGTTTTAAAAGTATTATCATTTTTGGATGTCTAGACAGTGTGTTTTATAGCCTTAAAACACAAACTCTGGAACAACACACTGCTTCAAAAGGAGTCATGCGAGTGGCTGTATGGTATGTAGTGGTGTACCACCATTCGGCGATGGGTAACCATTGAGCCCACTGGTGTTGTTTTTCAGAGGCAAAGCACCTCAGATATGTTTTCAAACACTTGTTGACGACTTCCGTTTGACCATCTGTCTGGGGATGATAAGCTGAGCTGAGCTGCAATTGGGTGCCTTGTAACTTAAACAGTTCTTGCCAAAAATTGCTTGTGAAAGTTGGGTCTCGATCAGAAACAATAGAGTTTGGCATGCCATGAAGCTTGAAGATCTGATCCATGAAAATTTGAGCCACTGTGGATGCAGTAAATGGGTGGTGCAGAGCACAAAAATGAGCATACTTGGAAAGGCGATCCACCACCACCATTATGATTGATTTATTCCCCGATTTGGGTAAGCCTGTAATAAAGTCCATAGAGATATCCTTCCAAATAGCAGGGGGAATCGGAAGCGATTGGAGGGTGCCTGGAGATTTGAGTGTTTCTCCCTTGTTGCATTGACATACCTCACATTCAGCCACAAACTTACGGATGTCCTGTTTCATACCATCCCAGAAAAAAGAACGTTTGACTCGGTCATATGTTTTGGTGAACCCTGAGTGCCCCGCTGTGGGTGTAGCATGAAGCTCAGAAAGTACCATGGATTTGAGCTTGGATTGTTTACTTAAATACAAGCGGCCTTTGTATCAAAGCTCATCCTAGAGCTAGGAGTACCCTGGGAGAGATGAAGCCTTGTTCTGCAGTTGTTGGATCAGTTGCGAACTTTTGGGGTCTTGAAGCCATTCCTGGTGCACAGCTTGCAGCCAATCGGGTATAATGAAGGAAAGAGAAAAAAGGGATCCTTCATCTTCATACTTCTGGGATAGTGCATCCACCACGACATTGTCTTTTCCCTTCTTGTAAATGATCTCATAATCATATCCAAAGAGCTTAGTGACCCATTTTTGTTGCTCCTGGGAGGAAATGCGTTGTTCCAGAAAGTACTTGAGGCTTTGATGGTTGGTCTTAATTTGGAATCGTTGCCCCAAGAGATAAGGACGCCATAATTCAACGGCATGCAGAATCG
>JASDQU010307043.1:44200-67112 GCA_032191745.1 Picea mariana | reverse complement strand
CAATTTTGTCAAACGGCCCAAATGGTTGGTGTGCATGTCAAAGCATTCATAAAGCTCAGCAACAAATTGGGTCCAAGCAATATACCCTTGACGGGAAGTTTTTCTCCATTGCCACCATTGCCAACGTTCTTGATCTAGATGGAGAACACCATACCGGAGTTTGGCCAAGTCATCTGTAGAGAGAGAAATAATGTTCCATTTGTGTGACCCAACCAGTGGGGTGTGAGCCATCAAATTTGGTTACATCCACCCGCGGAAGGCATATGTCCCTTTGAAAGTGATGGGGTTGAAAGGAATGGGAAGAAGTTTCACCTTCAGTATTTTTATGTGCCTCAGGAAAAGGGTCATCGGTATTGAGCTTGAGTTTGGTGCAGAGTGATGCAAAGATAGATTCCAGCTGGGTGGTCAGTTCATGTTTGACTTCCGCCATTGTGGACTACATGGCTACATTTATGGATGCATTTATGGATGCATTCATGGAGGCATCACGAAAGGAAATAGTAGCATTGAGTTGTTGCACTTCTTGTTGGGTCTCAAGTAAACCAGATTGCAGGGTGTTGAAGTGAGACTCTAGTTCTTGGTTACGGGTATGGGCCATGATGATGGGTGAACTGGAAAGGGAGCGGGCGGGGTCAGAAATTTTTGCAGAAAAATGATATGGATGAAAGTGATAAGGGAGAAGAGATGAATCTAATGGAATAGGTCTCAAATAATGGTGAAAAAATTTCCAGACCTTTTTTATATTTTTTTACAGCTACGGGGTTATGCTTTGGTCTGAAGAATGCTGCAGTGTTGAAATCCCCAAATTCTGAACCAGAGAGTACTTACTTAGCAACTTGAACACAGATGCATATCAATAGATCTCACCAGTTTAATTTGTTTATGTTGTTGTTTATGTTCCCCAAGGGTTAGGTATTCAAGGGTTCTACAGACAAGGGTTTGCCCTGTGCTATAGCTCTCTGATATACGTGTGGGGTCCAACATTAGTACTCGACCCAATATCTCAGGACACTAACTAAGGAGGATAGACCGTACCCTTAGCCGTACTACCCGACTACCCAGGTACTAGAGAGTATCTTCCCGAGTGCTATTCTCGGTGACACTATAGCAGTCCGGTGGCCGATAGGTTTATCTAAAGAGGGCTTCAGGAAATCTAGGCCGATTTGTACACAGGTTTTGTCTGATGCGCTACCACTCGAAGGGGTACCAACAGGGGTTACAAGGGTGGCCAACAGATGTGCGCTTAATAACCACTTGTATTTCCTACGTGTATGAATCCCTCAACCGCGGGTTTATGCACATAACGACAGATCTCTGTGGCTTAAAGATGCCAGAATACATCTCTACCCTGAAAAAAAATACCCACATTTTCTGCCAAGGAAAGTGCTCTGATACCACTTGCAAGATACCAGATATATAAAATATGCAGAAAAGAAATAAAATGCTAGAAATGGCAGAATAACAGTAAAATATCCAACATAATCTTCACAATACACAGAAATGATATATGAAATAGCAATAGAAAAGCACTTTGATTCAGAAAGAAATGTTCACAGGCCTCTTCGAGGGGGCAACCTCCAGTCGAGTAGCGCTCTGTTACAATAATCTCCAAGCTAGGGTTTTCATACCCTCGACCCTTATTTATACTAAATGTGTCTATTAAGAGAAGCATCTAGAGGAAGATCCTTCTAGAAGCGGAAGCTTCTAT
This sequence comes from Picea mariana, assembly GCA_032191745.1. Classification (NCBI taxonomy): domain Eukaryota; kingdom Viridiplantae; phylum Streptophyta; class Pinopsida; order Pinales; family Pinaceae; genus Picea; species Picea mariana. Next base: position 65,404 of record JASDQU010307043.1, on the reverse strand, counting down.
TAGGTCTTCTTACATCCGCCTTATTTTATTTTATTGAAAGGTCTTATTAATATTGACCTTTATTACATCCAAATACATTGGTCGACCTATGTGCGGGTTAGGAACTTAACAAATGCACAGTAATCTTTTGCATTGATACTATTCATGGATCTTCTCTTTGTGAGTACCCCACCAGCATGCAGGTGTTTCTTTCAATGCAATATATACAAATAATAACCTTTGAATACCCAATACTTCTAACTCAAACTTTCTTAAGAATTCTTCCAAATCATTCTAACCATAAAAAGTTGAAGGTTATCTTACCTCTGAGCCAATCCATCTTAGTGCGCACGTCATTCTTGCACATCTTATGGTAGATATCTCATGTAATCATTTTTTCCAATTCTCTAGTCCTATATCTGAATATGAAGTACAATAACCAATGCTTCTCCAACTAAGCATTACATTTGTTGTTGGTTTAATGTAATCTTCCTCGTGCACAGTAGTTATATAAAACTGTTTTATCTCCTCTGTGATAAAATTGTTTTTCGTTGGTTCAACATATCTTCCACCTTCTGCAGGATCTAATGGTGATATAACTCTATATTATCCTGATTCAAAAATCATTTTCTGGGTCTTCAATTTTATAATAGATTTATTCTCAAATGCCCAATCCAGTCCCAACAATGTTGGATAAGGTGTAGTATTATCCATTTTATCAATCACCTCAAAATATTCTATAGTGTGCACACCATCTAAATCCACCGATATGTCTTTCAACCGAGCAATTGGTATCACTCTATGTTGATTTGCTAGTTTCAACTGAATAGGTGAATAAACCAATGTAGGTTCCCCCATGACTTCCCAAGTTTTCTTAGGCATAGCATTTACCTTTGACCCTAAATATAATATGATGTCACCCATGTTAAAGTCTCCAATATTTGCATTCAACCTGAACTCCCTATTTGTTCTTGTCTTTCTACGAACCTGATTGACTATCTGTTGTTCTAGTTTTATCTCTTCTACAGAATTGCACTTTTCTAATAGACTTTGTAATACTTGTAGAGATGTTGTATAATTCAGTAACTTCAATAAAGACACCATAAAGTTTATTATATTAATTACTTGTTCTGAATATTGATCTTTGTTGGTTTGATGAAATAGATGAGGAATATCATATACAGGTACATCATCTCTTGGATTTGTACCTGAAGTAGAAGCAATATTCTCCTGCAAAATCTCTTGTCTAGCCTTCTTAAATGTTTCATTTTCCTTGTGCACATCAAAATGTTTTTTAGGTGTGGTATTCTTTCTGACCCACTAGAGTTGGTTTTGATTATGATTTGCTGCATCTTCTCTTGTTTTGGTTCCACCTCGAGTAACTATATTAATCTTCTTACCATCATCTCTATTTTATTTGGAAATCCATTGAACATTCTGATTATTCTAATTATTCTAATTCATTTTTTCTTGTATCCTTGTCAGAAGTGTAGGAAAATATTTTGTATCACAATTTGGTGCATGAAAGTACATGCATGTCATTGGTGGTAGTATAAAATCTGTTGCATAATGCCCAAGTTGCTGAAATTGTGACAGGTTACTAGTGCTCTACCTCTTCCAAATCCTCTTCCTTCACAACCTCCTCCTCTGAATCCTCCTATGTTATCTTTATTGTCTGTACGTGGTGTATTATATTGTGGTACTTGATTATAATGTTGTGCATTATTATACTATGATGGTGTTGTAAACTGTTGTGGATTATTATATTGCTGCGCAGGTGGACCTATAATTGGTTCAACCTGCATCCTATAAGCATCTGAGGTCCTTTCCTTCATCATTTCCAAAGTTCGACAATCCTTGTCCTCATGTCCTACAAATTTACAAAAAATGAATAATGTACTCTTAATCATTGTTTGGTACTTTTGCATCATGGGACAATGATAGGGATCATTTCCATGTGTTTTACATATTTCACACCATGGTCCTCATGTGGGTAATGTATTTGGCAGTCCTTCTCCCAAGTACTGTTCAAATGTTGGGCACTCATTCTTGTGATGTCCTTATGCTTTGCATAAGGCACACCAGAAATATTCCCTCTTCTCCTTGTCTTTGTTCTGATTCAACCGAAATGTCATATTCTTGACATCCTCTCTCAACTCTTCTACAAATGGATCTCTATGTTTATATTAATTCTCTTCCAATTGTAAGGATGATTTCATAGCCTCAGCATGAGTCTGGAACTTATGTTTCCTCAATGAATATTTAAAATGTGGCAATAATGAATTAACGAATAGATCCCTATGTTGCATATCTGTGATGGGGTATTTCAACTTACCTTTCAATCACTTGAAATTTTATTCGATCTCCAAAACCGACTCTCCTGGATTCTATTTGATTTCTATCATCTCATTCATATACTGATATTCTGAACTTGGTCACTAGAATTCATTGATTAGTGCCTTCTTTACATCTGCGATGGTTGTAGGTGGTCCTTGTGGATTGTTTACTGTGAGGCTCATATACCAGTCCAGTGTGCGATATCTAAATGTAATTGCAAGTTGTGTTGCTTTTTTTTCCTCATCTATGATATGTTTAGCTACCCAAATATTTTCACAAATAAATAAATGTTTCTCTGGGTCCTCCGACCCTTCTCCATGAAACTCTGGTAACCGAATGGTTGGATTTTATCCTGCCATTGCAAAATTTGTTGTACTACCTCCTATGTGTTTTGTATATAACTTACTAATACTAGTTGAATTTGTACTTCCACTTGAATTTCCACTAGTCCCTCGACCTACTAAAATCCTTCTTCTACTAATTGTTGGTTGTCTCAACGGTTATTTCTTTTATGATGTCTTAGTCGCACATGGGGTTGCGGGTTCCACACTATTTTTTATCTGGAATGGAGAGCCTTCTTTTGCATCAGACACTTGACCCATGGTTTTTCTATAATATGTGGCACGCAATATTTCCTCAAGTTTCCCTGTATCATACAGATCCTCTACCTCTTCTTCATCACTTTCCAAGCCTTCTCGCTCGACTACTTCCCTCTTTTTACTATTAATATTATATTGGTAGGTTATTATGTTGCACGTCATTCCTACTTTATCCATTATATCCCTGATATGTTCTTCATCCATCATAATGGGGTCCATTTATTCCTTCTTATTACCTCTATCTATATCCCTCTCCATATCTCAAATCATCCTTAGTGCTTCCCTAAGTCCCCCCATGCATGCAGAGTTATTTATCTTTCAGAATCCATTTTCATCACGCCTTTATCATGTAACAAAATATTGATTGGCGTATAAAGTGATCTAATATACCTTCCTCTTGGACCCTTCAAAAACTCTTGCTCTGTAGCAATATATGATTTTGCAGTATCGACTRCAAACTCAGTAATGAATCCTGTAACGATGTTATCTAGCCGAAAATCGACTATGTGCATTAATTTATTATTGACTCTTTCTAGACGTGCAATATTCTCAGTAGTCCATTCTATTAGTATTATCTTATTAGTTGTGTKATTAGCCTTCAATCTCAGTATCCACTCCTACAACAACTCTAGAAAATAACATAAAAATGCCTTATGAAGGTCAGTAAATCCATACCTTTTCAAATATTGGTGTGGTGTATACTTAGAGTTTATATTGTCTTTCTACGCAAAATCGAGCTCTTTTGTTGTCAACCATATTTTAATATTCTGATTAGTTGGATTCCATGGTCTAAACATCCCCTTCTACTACTGCATTATCTTCATTGTCCTTCTCAACAAGTCCCTTACAGTATGTTCTTTTGGGTTCTAGCTGGAAACATAACCATTTGTTGGATTTTTTTTGGATGACTTGGGTTCTACTTTAGGTTTCCAACAAAACCATGATAACCATCGGCCCTTCTAGGGACCAAAAGGAAACATTGCGCACAAAGTGCATAATTAAGTCTCACCTGAGATGGCTTATGGGTGACTGCAGGACCCAGATGTTTGCAATTGTGGAAGGGAGGTTGTTGTGGGTATGCCATAAATTATTTCTACCTTAACATGCATCATATATATCATTCTAACACATCATTTTATCCATTTCTACCATTCTATAACCATTTTCATTTATTAATATTCATTCCACAGTAAATATCATATTTATTCTAGTGGGTGCTACATTTTACTTCTACCATATTCATTCATTCATCATAAAACATTACAATAAATAAGACAAACATTCCACGTAGAGACACCAAGTTTTATCGTGGTTCACCCCCCCTGGGCCATGTCCAAAAAGATCTGTTATTCTTCGTTCTTTTATTATTCTTCATCAAGTTTATAGCATTGCATGCATTACATATGAGGTGCACATGAGGTTGAAAAGGTCACACCAAGCTCCATAGATTGTTTCCTTACCCTTGATTACAATCCATATCTTTGTAAAACTCTTTGTTCATGTCTCTATCTCTGACTCAAAAACTGGCTCTAATATCTCTAAAATATTTCACCATTCAACAATCACAACATCTACTTCACTACCATCTATTTATATTAAAAAAATGGGTTAAAACCTGTTACAACAATGATCAAAACCCTAACCCACTAACCCTAAGTGGATTAGGTTTTTCCAAATTCTAACTCCTTGAGCGCGGCTAGTCCACAATCCAACTGTTTTCCTCATCGCTCTRCGTCCTTCTACTTCCTTTGACTTTCCTACTTTCTTGGTGTTGTTTTTCCCTATTTTCTGTAACATAAATAAATATATAATAATAATAATAAATAACAAATACAAATAACTAATGAATAATAATTAATAATGAAGAGTTATGACATCCTAATGAAAGAACACATCTCTTCATGAAAGGGCACCCTATGTGGGTATATAAGGCCCTTATTTCTCATTATAATCTCATATCATATTCATATACATTATTATTTAATATATTATCCTTTATGGATTATAACCTGTTGTCCTACCTACATTGAGTATTTACCTAGTGAATCGGCTTGGTTCACCATAGTGGTATCAGAGCTTCATCTCGATCCAAATTTTGGCCACAAATAAAGTTTCTCTAAAATCAAGTCTTTGACCTCATATTGTCCATGGGACATTTATAAATCAAATATTCTACATATTTCAACGAAAGTAAAAAAGTCATTATGCACAAAATCAAAAAAAATAAAAGGAGAAAAAAAAATGTTTTTCTTAAGGGGCACATGAAGAAGTATAAGTGCACACCAAGAAGTTTGAAAGAAATATTCCAGATTTGGCATTAGTTAAGTTAATTGTCAATTAAAAAGTGAGATAAATTATTTTAAAAGAAAAGGTTTCAAAGAACAGGAAAAGTGAATATTTTATTTTACCTTTGGAGATTTACCATCCCATGGTTTTGGAAAACCATTGGCCCATGATACTCCATACCATATATATTCTATATGTGTGTGTCTATTTTCATCTAAATAATTATTTCACAAAACTTAGGGTCATGTTTGTTGATCCCTAATGGCTGCTAGCAAATAGTCAAGAGTATAAAAGGGATTTATAAGGTACTTTTTATAAAGTATAAAAAGGATTATAAAAATTGGAGTGAAAATATATATAAGAAGGAAGGAGTATAACTTAAAGAGTTCTTTTGGAAAATGTGAAGGTAATATTAAATTATTTTTCATTAATTACCAAGGAAAAAAAGAAGAATAAGAGATTAAGTAAATATAAAATTAATTTTGGTAAAGTATAAAGAAAATATTCAAAGTTTTTAAACTCTATATATGCAAAAAGAATAATTTTCTTAAAAGAATATAAAATGAACATTAGAGGAAGATATATATTAAGTCAAGAAGTTTAAGTCTTATATTATTAAAGGGATATTATAATAATTATAAGGTCAATTCAAATTAGAAAGTGGATTTTAAGGAAGGAATATTTTTTGGAAAAAATCATCTAAGTAGATGCATCATATTATTAACATTTAGAGGAAATATTCAGGAAAAATTAGCATCCACATTTTCCCTAATAAGAAGAAAAATTACATAAGTATGGATTTGGTGAATCAATTAATAATTCCAAAGACAAATGTAATCAAAACAAAAGACTTTTTTTTCACAATAAATATGACATCAAGGACTTATCGTTGACACTCAAACATTATAAAATTGTATCAAATTTTGAGGTTACAACTATATATGAAAAATAGGCTGATATAATCCTTGGCTCAACTTGGTTAGAGACATTGGGTAGCTTAATATTAAACCTTGAGAAAAAAAAATTTATTTTTTCCTACAAGAAGAAAAAAATAAAATTACATGACGTCTCAGTGAAGTCAAATTCAATACCTATGCCAAAAGATCTTGATCAGATCTCCAAAATACTACTGTCAGAGAAACAACAGTCAATACTTGAGATCCAAAAAGAGTGTGAAAAAATTATCATAGATAAAGATGCAAAAATTTGTTGTCTAAAGAACCATAATCAAAGTTTGGTCACAAAAATCAAGACGTTGAAGAACGAGAAGAAATTACAAAAGGAAAGGTTAGAACAATTTTACAGTAAAGAAGCAATGACCGGTGAAGAAACAATACTTGAACCTATTGAAATCAAGAATCTTCTAGTTAAAAAAATACAGACCTCGGAGAAGGGAATAAACATCGATCTAGTTGAATTACCAATAGTATCAAGAGTTGAAGAGAGATCCAACAAATAAGATTTAAAAGCGATTTGGGTGCCTTATCGTCATCTGAATCACAAGAGTTGTTACGACCAACAACAAAGTCAAGAGGAATATGGACAATGTTATTTTTACTGATAAATAAACTACAACATTGTAAAGGAACAAAGAAAAAATCGAAAACTTGTATGGAAGCCTGAAATGAGAAGCCCTGTCAGGACAATCGATAATCAAGCAGATCCAATGAAGGTAGAATTGGGATGGGTCACTCCTGAAAAGATGAAACATGTCATCTTAGGAATTCAAATGTTATATAATCATGTTTCTTCAAGTATCACAACTACAAGTACAAAATATATTGAGAAGACAATGCGAGTCAGAACAAAAGTTAAGGGGAAGCCTTCAATATTTATGCTTTAAAGACAAAGCATGTTTAAGGGGAAGGCATTGTAACATAAATAAATATATAATAATAATAATAAATAACAAATACAAATAAATAATAAATAATAAATAATAATGAAGAGTTATGACATCCTAATGAAAGGATGTGTCTCTTCATGAAAGGGAACCCTATGTGGGTATATAAGGCCCTTATTTCTCATTGTAATATCATCTCATATTCATATAAATTACTATTTAATACATTATCCTTTATGGATTATAACTTGTTGTCCTACCTACATTGGGTATTTACCTAGTGAACTAGCTCGGTTCACCATATTTTCCAGTGCACGCTCCTTTTCTGGTCCATTTTCTAACTGTCTTCATAAATTACAGTGCATTTCCCCAAAATGACTTGCGCCAACACCTTGCAATGTGGGATATCTCCACTGCATGAAAAATAAATCACCTAAATTTCCATCATCACAGAGGAATAATTCCAAGTGTCAGTGCTCGCATGATAGGTGATGCAGGAGCATCGTTCCACCTCAGCAAACATGCCAACATGCCAGCACAAAAACACACAATGGAGAAAGGGAGAGGCATTAAACCTCCCATTTTTTTTTTAATTTTTAAATAATCCTATACAGATTTTTGTGTTGTAAGGTTGTAAATGTCAGGCCATGCCTTTGTATAGGTTGTGGTTGGATTTCATTTAAAAGGTTTCTTGTAGCGGGCCCAGATCGTGGTCAGGTCTGGGTAAACATTTATGAAAACTTCAATGTAATAGATGAGGTTAGGTGAGAGAGGACGAGCTCCCAGAGCCCCTCTTTTGTAAGGAGATATTGTAAGGCAGATAGTTAGAGAAATATAGAGAGGTCTGGATGGAGAGGCCATAGGAGGTAGAATAGTTCAGAGAGAGAGAGATTGAAAGAATTGGCACTTTGTTATTGTCCAGTTTTGTAAACATCTGTATAGACACACAAAGATAATAGAAAACAAGTTTTTCCTGCATATCGAGTGTTTATGTGTTTTATAAATGAATGTTGTAGATATATGATAAGCTTTATTTACAGTAGGAAGATATATTTCATTTATCTTCATTGTGTCTCGTAATATCGTTATGTATTCTTTAGGATGTGCAAGGAGTGAACAACAGAACATCGGAGGTTCTGTATCCAGCGCAAGGAGTGCGCATCTGAACTCTATGGATTCAGAAAAGAATGTGCCAGGAGAGCACACTAGAGAGATCACAAGATCAAGAGGAACCTCAAGGTTATTGAATACCTTAGAGGGGGGACTGTGCAAAAGAAGCACAGAGAAAACAAAGTTACTAAGAAATTTATCGAAGCTCTTCCAAGTAAGCATTGAGCCGGTGAAAGTGTGAACAGAAGAACTCTATGTCGAGTTCGGGAGAAACAGAGTTACTGGATACTCTGTGAGGAGAAGCTCTGCAAGGGGTGCATTGAGCAGAAGGACGCCAGGAGGGCAAGAAGTATTTATTGTTCAAGAAATTCTTCGAACCTGAGTTTGAAGAAATCTCAAGAACACAAGGTGTGCATGGGGGATCGAAACCTTTGAGGAGGTCAATCTCAGAAGGGATAATGCAGAAATTGTGAAAGACTCAGACTTATTCTAAGTCCGAAAGCTCAAAGGAGGGATAATGCTACAAGAGAAAAGCGAGTACAAGAGTTGGGTCTGTGGGAAGAAGTTCAAAGGTCGAGACCTTTCGAACATTGAAAAAATCTTCTAAGTCGGAAGAAGGTGGAAGCTCAAGAAGAGGAGCAACATCAACCATTTGATCGGTTGTGGAGAAGAAGTTGGACCATTAGATCTACGTCCAGGTAGAGGAGGAACATGCACAGGAGAACTAGATCTCAGTCATCAGATTTGGGCAGATGGACCAACAGTTGTTGGATCCAGAGGAAAGTACATGAGGTTTAACCCTTTGGAGTTGCACAGGAGAGAAGACTTTGCAAAGTCGTGAAGTCTCGACATCATCAGAACCGTCCATCGGAAGGGACACGTGGCGAGAGATCATCATTTCACTAACTCATACATCAGAGGAGCCAAAGGGTAGAGTCACAAGAACTTGCAAAACCTAAAATTGTGACTTGACCTGAGCCATTAGATCTAGAGGAGAGTGAGCCGTCAGATTTGGGTGCTCCAAAATATCAAAATTTCAAAATTCGAAGATGTGAAGGAAGTTGTGACTTGGACATCGCAAGTTTGCGAAATCCTGATTCGCGAAAGAAGAATCTGGACCGTTGGATCTAGAAGGGATACATGTTAATGGGCCAAGAGATCCAGAAGGAGGTGAAGGTTAAAAAGTTGAAACAACCGAAGCCCAAAGAGCCGAAGAGCCAAGAGTCATCGATTTGTGAGGGGACACTTGTCACCAGATCGTGAGCTCTGAGGAAAGTTACGCTGGAGTTTCAATTTGAAAATTGAAATAGTCGAAGCCTTCACGCCGAAGAGTTGAAGCACTTAGGGCTCAAAGAGATTCTGGACCGTCAGATCCAAAAGGGGCACGTGGTGAAAGATCATGGAATCTGGAAGGATTCACTCCAGAGACTTGTAGTTGTTGAGAGTCAAAATCATTGAAGGCCGAAAAGTGGAAATGATGAGAGACATCAATGTGAAGAAGGACATGTGGCGTCAGATCTAGAAATCCGAAAGAAAGCAGAGGAAAAAAGGTCTGAGGACCCGGAGGAAATATTGGTCGTTGATCAAGGAAGGAGTCGTAGAACCATTGATCTGGGTTGAAAAGGTCAAACATTCGAGGGTGGAACAGGGCCATTGATTTACGGGATAGGTGTCCATAGATCATTAACTTTGAGAGATTAACATACAGGAGGAGTTGGGTTTGAGATTTCAAACACTCAAAATCCGGAGTTGCGAAAGAGATTGTAGTCGTTGATCTAGGAGGAACAGATCTGATCCAGAGATGGAAAGGGCACATATTTGAAGCATTGATTTGGATTCTATTGACAAAGTATCATGAGATTGAAGATAGAGAACTATTGTGGGGCCATGACATGCTCAGATGATAATAATCCTTGAGCGGGCCGCAATTTCAACCACGGTTTTGGAAGGGAGATACGTGGCAGTTGGAGGAGGATCGTGGGGCGAAAAGTGGGTTGGTCTAATACCACTCTTTCCCATGCCCACAATAGTGCATTAGAAAAAGGTCAGGTCCCAAAGTCACATGGGAGAAGGGGCTAGTGAAGAGGAGCTAGCACCCAAAAATTGAGAAGCGCTAGAATGAACAGACAAAAGGTGTGGGTATCATAAGACTTGTGCCAAAGGAAGAAAACGGGCATGTGTATAATTTCTGGGTTCATTCAGAAGCCCACAGAGTCAATCCAACTTGACACTTGGAATGATTCAGAGACTAGGAGGTCATAGAACCCTGAAGGGGAGGGGGATTGCATCATGTGGTATCAGAGCATAATTTCTTCATTATATTCTAGGCGAAAAGGATTGAAGGAGAAATTCTGGTAACATCAAGTGGTATTATAAGTTCATCTGTATACAATAGGTGAAGGAAGACAAGGTGTTGATGCTCTGTAGTGATTGTTGCAAGGTGTGCAACAGTTAATAGATAGCCAGGTGAGTTGTAGGGGAAGCTGGGAATGCTCTCAGTTGTAGAGGGAACAACAGACTTTCCACGAAGGCAAGTAAAAGGTGGAAATGGCTACTAAAGGCCATGAGTATGGTTGGAGAGGAGACCAAAAGAAGAAGAACAATCCATATATGGATCTAGATTTCAATGAGATAAGATCTAGAATGGAGAATATTGAATTTAAAATGCAGCAGAATGTGAAAGCGCATTGGGTGTATGAATGGACCATGAAGAAGAGGGTGAAGTGGTCAATTAAGATATTATTGGCTAGAGGACAGCGAAGGCTGATGAGAAGGTGGCTAAGGCATATTGAAAACCTCAATGACACAGAGGAGGAACTGATTCACATTTTTGAACTAGAGACTGGGATAAATCTCAGCCGACGAGGGGGAGAGGAGATCAGATGAATATCTCATAAACTGCCAGGTGGGCGGAAATAGACTTTTGAGTTGCCAGGTGGGCAATAGAAAGAGACCAGGTGGAGGTCTCGTATACTTCTAGAGGATCAGTGATGAAATTTCATATTTCCAAGTGGGCAATGAGATGGGATCGGTTGATCTCATAGACTGGAAGGTGGGAAGCATAAAATTCCCAAATTGTCAGGTGGGCAGAGTGAAAGAAATGAGACTATCTGAAAGTCTCGAGAGCTCAGAAGTGAGTTCATGTCACCAAAGAGTGTTGATACATGAAAATTCATCTAGATTTGTAGACCATGTGAATGAATATGATGAGAAGTTAGAAACTTCCACCATCAAAGAGGAGGATCAGAAGAGTAATTTGATCATTGGAGGGATCAAAGAATTCCTACCAAATAGCCAAATGAAGGCTAGTGCACATGATAAAAGTGCAACAACAGAGGAAGGAAAACTAGCGGTGATTGTCATGATGAAGGAGTTGGTATCAGAATCTGCCCAAGGAGAAGAAGAAGAGGATCACACAGTTGAGAGGCTCACTCAATGGGAGATAGAATTGAGGATGTTGGAGGATTGGTTGGACAATCCAGAACCAGCATATGGCTTCTAGAAGACAGTCACGCAAATTTCAGGAGAAGAGCATTCAGAAGAATGGCTCAAAATTTTCATCCAGAAAGTTGAACAGGAAATGACTGCAACATTGGGGCCTGCAATAGAAAAGGAAGTAGACAGCATAAACTTTGTTGAGATGCATGAGGAATTAGAAGCCCTAGAGAGAAGTAGGCACATCCAACTAAATTGGAGACATATCGAGAAGTATACCAACCAGAGAAATGGTTGGAAGGAGTTGGTAACATGCCAGCACAAGAAGGAGTCGATAAGCAACTTAGTGATGAGACTACAGGACTGGAATATTCAACATAGTGGAAGCTCAATGCCACAAGGGGACATAAAGATAGCATGGGAGATCGAGTAGATCTTCCCACTGATAAGAAGAAATAAGTGCAGCCGATAAGACTCCATAAGAAGAGCCAACCACTGGAGCAACTAGACAGAGTAATAGAAGAGATCAGGAAGTTGATGTTGAGGTCCACAGAAGTGGCCAGCAAAGGAGAGACTGCCATAGTAGCAGGGAAGAAACAAAAGAGGAAAAAGAAGCATTAGCAGCAGCATAGTTGGAGAGGAGCAAGAGGACAACTCCATAAGAGAATTTGGGATCCAGGAGGATTTCAACACTGGAGAAGAGGATCCCATGAGAAGGAGCTCATGTTTTTCATAGAGGGGAGTATGATGTAGGAGCATCACTCCACCTCAGCAGACGTGCCAGCATGCCAACACACAAACACACAATGGAGAAAGGGAGAGGCATTAAACCTCCCATTTTTTTTTAATTTTGAAATAATCCTATATGGATTTTTGTGTTGTAAGGTTGTAAGTGTCGAGCCATGCCTTTGTACAGGTAGTGGTTGGATTTCATTTAAAAGGTTGTTTGTAGTAGGCCCAGATCATGGTCAGGTCTGGGTAAACATTTATGAAAACTTAAATGTAATAAATGAGGTTAGGTGACAGAGGACGAGCTCACAAATCCCCTCTTTTTTAAGGAGATCTTATAAGGCAGATAGACAGAGAAAGATAGAGAGGTCTGGATGGAGAGGCCTTAGGAGGTAGAATAGTTCTGAGAGAGAGAGCTTGAGAGAACTAGGACTTTGTTATAGTCCATTTTTGTAAACATCTATATAGACACAGAGAGATAATAGAAAAGTCGTTTTTCCTTCATATTGAGTGTTTATGTGTTTCATGAATGAATGTTGTAGATATATGATAAGATTTATTTATAGTAGGAAGATATATTTCATTTATATTCATTGAGTTTCATAATATCATTCTGGATTCTTTAGGCTGTGCAAGGAGTGCACAACAAAAAATCGGAGGTTTTGTAGCCAACGCAAGGAGTGTTCATTTGAACTCTGCGGAGTCAGAAAATAACATGCCAGGAGAGCACACCAGAGCGATCACAAGCTCAAGAGGAACCTCAAGGTTACTGAATACCTTAGAGGGGGGACTGTGTGAAAGAAGAATAGAGAAAACAGAGTTACTGAGAACTCTGTAGAAGCTCTGCCAAGCGGGCATTGAGTCGGTGCAAGTGTGCACAAAATAAATCTCTGTCGAGTTCAAGAGAAATAGAGTTACTGGATACTCTGTGAGGAGAAGCTCTGCAAGGAGTGCATTGAGCAAAAGGATGCCAGGAGGGTGAGAAGTATTTCTTGTTCAATAAATCTTTCATATCAGAGTTTGAAGAAATCCAGAGAATGCAAGGTGTGCATGGGGGATCGAAACCTTCAAGGAGGTCAAGCTCAGAAGGGATAATGCAGAAGTTGTGAAAGAGTCGAACTTATTCTAAGTCTGAAATCTCAAAGGAGGGATAATTCTACAAGAGAAGAGCGAGTCCAAGAGTTGGGTGTGTGGGAAGAAGTTCAAAGGCCTAGACCTTTCAAACATTGACAAAATCTTCTAATTCGGGAGAAGGTGGAAGCTCAGGAAGAGGAGAAACAACAACCATATGATCGATTGTGGAGAAGAAGCTGGACCGTTAGATCTACATCCAGGCAGAGGAGGAACACGCATAGGAGAACCACATCTCAATCACCATGTCTGTGCGCATGGACCAATAGGAATTGGATCTAGAGGAAAGTACATGAGGTTTAACCCTTTGGATTTGCACAAGAGAGAAGACTTGGTGAAGTTGCAAAGTCCTGACATCATCAAAATCATCCATTGGAAGGGACATGTGGTGATCGATAAACATTTTGCTGACTCACACATCAGAGGAGCCAAAGGGAGGAGTAACTAGAACTCACGAAACCTGAAATCACAACTTGATGTGAGCTATTAGATCCAGAGGAACATGAGCCATCAGATTTGGGTGCTCTGAAATATCAGAATTTTGGAAGTCGGGGATGTGAAGGAAGTTGTGACTTGGATGTCGCAAGTTCACGAAATCTCAATTTCTGAAAGGAGAATCTAGACCGTTGGATCTATAAGGGATATGTTTCAATGGCCAAGGAGATCTAGAAGGAGGCATAGGTTGAAGAGTTGAAATAGCCAAAGCTCGAAGAGCCAAAGATCCGAGAGCCGTCAATCTGTGAGGGGGCACTTATCACCAGATCATGAGCTCTAAGGAAAGTTACGTTGAAGTTTCAATTTGAGAATTGAAATAGTTGAAGCCTTTGTGCCGAAGATCCTAAGCCTTCAAGCTGAAGTGTCGAAGCATCAGGGGCCGAAAGAGAATCTGGACTGTCATATCTAGAAGGGGCACGTGGCAAAAGATCATGGACTCCAGAAGGATTCACTCCGGAGACTTGTGGTTGTTGAGACTTGAAATCATCGAAGGCCAGAAAGTGGAAATGATGAGAGCTTTCGATGTGAAGAAGAACACTCGATGTTGAATATAGAACTCTGGAAGAAAGAGGAGGAGAAAAGGTCCAAGGACCCAGAGGAAATCTTGGTCGTTGATTAAGGAAGGAGTTGTAGAACCATTGATATGGGTTGAAAAGGTTAAACATTCGAGGGTGGAATAGTCCCATTGATTTACAGGACAGGTATTCATAGATTGTTAACTCTAGGAGATTGACATATGGGAGAAGTTGGGTTTGAGATTTCAAACACCCGAAGTCTGGATTTATGAAAGATATCACAGTCGTTGATCTAGGAGAAACAAATCTGATCCATAATGGAAAGGGCGCATATTTGAAGCGTTGATTTGGATTCTATCGCCAAAGGATCATGAGATCGATGATCAAGAAGGATTGTGGGGCCAGGACATGCTCAGACGATAATAATCCTTGAGCGAGCCACAATTTCAACCACGGTTTTGGAAGGGAGATACATGGCAGATCGAGGAGGATTGTGGGGCAAAAAGTGGGTTGGTCTAATACAACTCTTTCCCATGCCCACAATAGTGCATTAGCACAAAGCCACAACCTAGAGTCACATGGGAGAAGGGGTGTTGGCCCTTGGTTATGGAAGCAAGCGAAGATCAAGGAAGAAAAGATGAAATGTGAACTACACAGAAGACACAGTGAATGTTACTAGGTCGAAGTGAGCAAAAGAGCAGAAAATACGAAGTGAAGTAAAAGGAATCAATTCATTGGACAAGGATATAGAGGATGACAAATCGACAAGGAAGATGGATCGTGGACAACTTAGCAAGAGGAAAAAGCCACTATTGGATGCTTTGGAGCACCACGCGAGAAGGAAGGAAAGCCAAGCTGGCGAAGCCCTGAAAATGAAGGTCAAGTTGACCTAGGGTTTTAGACACCTAGTTTTTTGGTATCTAGGGTTTTGACACTTAGGTTTTAGCTTAAAGGTGTCTCAGAACTATTGTAATGTATAAATAGAGGTCTAAAGGACCTGGGATGGGTTGTTTTTTTTGTTGGTGTTATGGATGTTGTTGTTATCTATGTTATTGTGTGATCGAGTGAGGATCATTGTGTGAAAGAGAAGTGATGATTGTAGAGCCTTCTAGGATTGTAAGATCTTCAGTTGGGTGTGAAGATCAACCCTGCAGCTGGGTGCATAGGGAGGGGAGAGATAGAGAATAGGAGAAAAAAGATCTTCTAGCTAAGAGCACAGACAAGACCTGTATGCTTCATATGAATATATTATAAAGCATAGTTCTGTGGATGTATCCCTAGAGAGAGGGTGAAGCACGTATATTTTTTGTTGTGTGTGAATGATGCTCTATTCTTTGTCATTTGGTATACCATTATTTCATTACTGTGTTACATCTGATAGATAGTTCTACGGAGTAAATCTAAACTGGAAAATGATATATAATTGTTGTATTGATTTTTTATTGGATCCACTTGATATCCCCTTGGTTGTAGACATCCCCGTCCTGCAACCCCCCCCCCCATAGCTACTTCGGGTGAGACTGCATCTACTTCGCAGGTGTTTCTGAAAAGGCCAATAGTTAGGGCTTATTGGTGCGATCTTGCAGCTAAAACCTGGGTCTTCCCTTGNCGGGTGAGACTGCATCTACTTCGCAGGTGTTTCTGAAAAGGCCAATAGTTAGGGCTTATTGGTGCGATCTTGCAGCTAAAACCTGGGTCTGCCCTTGTGCCAACAAATACTTCTGTTGTCGAGACATGAATCTTCTTAAGGGAATGTCAAGGTGGTTTCCATCAAAGATAAATATTTAGAAGTGGATAGAAGATCAAGAAAAGGACTTCACTAAAGCCTAGAACAAGAACCCTAATATTAGCATAGAGGATTGGTTGGAGAGATATATCTTTACTGATATACACAAAATTTTATTTGGAGGAATCCATCAGGAGCTATATGAGTGGCTAGCTAGGTTAGAAAATACCCAATTTGAGATCATATCTAGGCCACCTGTGGTTTGGACGTCGGCATTGATCAAGAAGGTCAAGAGAGTTGATAATGTTGTTTCAAGAGAAGTAGATCACTGGTTCAATAACACCATTGGAGGGTACATCACTGAGTTTTTTTTTTATAGAGTCGAGTCATATAGCCAAGCCGAGAGATATTTCTTCAAGGGACCCAGAGGAAAATTTTTACATTTTTTGAAGTTGAGGATCAAGATGCCATTGCATGAGAAGAACATCTTGAAGATACAGTAGCTAGATGGATCCGAAAAGGCTAATGTTGAAGAATTTGGACAGAGATAGCGACACAGAGGCTGGACATATGCACAGTGGGAGAGTTTTCAGAGAAGTTCCTCTCGTGAACCTATTTAAGAAGAACTATGGGGATGAGGGTTTCTATAGTGGAGAAGAGGCAGATCCGATAGACAAGGAGAATTCAGAGGAAGGGAATGTTGAATAACCTCACTAAGAAGAGCCATAAGCTTCAGGAACTACGTCGACTATCGAAGTAAGTACTATTAATCTTATTGTTTTTTCAACAACATTAAGAAATCAGAGTAATCAAAGTCACCAGAGCGTTCAGAACATTGTCACTAGTAGTCTGCCACCTACTCAGTCCAGAAACCTTGGAAGATTTATGGTAGACGAGATGAGGTTACCCACCTTTAGAGGAGATGGATCTAAAAACCCTGAACAACACTGGTTTCTCTCCAAAGCTGTGTGGAGTATTAAGAATATCACCGACGAAGCTGTCAAACGAACTCAGTTCAGTACTACCCTAAGAGATCGTGCACTGAGTTGGTATATGAAATTTGTCTAAGGAGCTACACCTAAACCACTGAATTCCATTAAGACTTCGCTAATTGTTGAATTCAAGAAACCTAAGTTAGAATAATAGTGCATTATAAAACTGAAAGAAATCAAACAGAGAATAGTTGAACCGGTATGGGAGTTTGATCAAATATTCAGGACCTTGACAGGCCATCTGATTTTTGAAATCCTAGATGAGAAGAACAAGGAATGGTTCATTTTTTCCCTCTTACCACACATTAGAGTTCCTTTTATGCAACAAAAGATTTCTTCGCAGGCTGAGGTGTTGGAGATCGCCATGAAGCTAGAATCAACCCCTATGGGAGAATCCAACTCAGGTATGAGTCAAATCTTGAGTCAGCTAACTAGTTTGTCTCTACAGGTCGAAGATATGAATAAAGACAAGGGAAAATATAAAAGAGAAGACATATGGTGTGTCAGGTGAAAATCAGAAGGCGATGACAAGGAACGTTGTCCCCTATTCCATGAATACTTGGCCTCTGGAGCTCTGAGCCCCTTGAAACAAGTTACCCTACCCTAGTGCGAGGTATGCAGAAACAGACATCACCCTGGTGAGTGCTAATACATGCAAAAATATGTTCAAACACCCACAAATTTGTATTTCACGTTCTGTAAGTCCATGGGACATGATGATAGGGATTTTAGGGCTTAGTATCTCATGCATGAAAGGTCAAGGGATATATACAATATTCAAGGTGAAGTACAGCAAGAAGGAAACACTACGCAGTATAACTCCCCTGGGAGAGGAAACTTCAACCCTTGTGGTGGATTCTGAGGAAGAGGAAGGGGAGGAGGTATGGGTCGAGGTCAAGGACAGATAATCTGTTATAAATGCACACAACCTAGACACTTGGAAAGGGATTGTCAGAACCCTTGTACCACTTGTAGCTATTACAACTCTTTTGAGCATGTCATCGATGAATGTCCAACATTGTTGGCTAAACTTCAAGAGAAATGGGGACCTCAGCAGAACCCACAGATAAAATTGATCAAAGAAGAACCTCATAGAGAATACCCTAGAGTCATTGTTATCACTCGAGGAGGTGTTTTTACAGGAGAAGACAAAATGATCCAAGGAAAAACTACAAAAGAATCAGGAATCGGGAAAGCTACAAAGAAGACACAAACTTTTGATGTGAAGAAAGAAAAAAAAATGTTCGAGGAGGAAAGAAGAGAATTCAGGAGAGACCAAGGCTCTTCATCGAAGACATGACCAGAAGTAAGATAATGTGGAATTCCTCTGGCATTCGATCAGTATGCTTCAACTGGAGATGGAAAAGAGGCAAGTAAACTTGTCAGTTTCTTATATACATTTATAGAGATGATTAAATACAAGAAAGCTATACAAGAAATGAAAAATTTGGTCAGACAGTATGAGATAGGAAGGGTAGATCCTTTAATGAATAAATCAGTACATCAACCATCCAAGAAGAGAAGGAAAAATAAGGAACTACACCTGAATCCTCAGATTGGAGAATATGATATAGACTATGTGGTCCTCGACTTAGGGTCAATGTCATGACAAAGAAAACTTGGGCACTAATGGGAAAACCTAAGTTGATCTATTCCCCTATCAGGCTTAGGATGGCTAATCAGTAGATAGTAATCCCCTTCAAAATATTGGAACATGTCCTTGTGGACATCGACAGAGTGAGGATGTTTGTAGACTTCGAGGTGATTGAGATAGTTGATGATAGTTGTTCTTACCCTGTGTTGTTAGGAATTGATTGGGCCTTCAATAATTCCACTATGGTTGATTTAAAGAAAATACAAATGACGTTTGAAGAATATGGCCTTAGGGTCATTTCATCACTATATCTTGATGAAGGTCCGCGATACAATGATCCCATCAGAGAAGAAGACCAAGCATACGAACTAGAAAACATATACAAATTAACAGCCACACAACATGATTACATTAATCCTATGGAGGATGGAAATTTGAGCTGGTGAAGTGACAACGCATGTTCATCAGACTCAGAAGAAGCACTGGAGAACTGGTAGAAAAAAATGTATGAGTTATCTATAAGGAGGTGTGCTAGATTAACTAGAGAAGTACGCTGGATCGGCACAATAGTAAGTAACTTACCCACCTTTGATCGTTTGAATCCTTTAGAAACCTTCTTGTCAGACTTTGAACAAATTGTACCAGTGCAACAATGCTTGTTGGCAATGGACGAGGCCTTGAAATCCACACCATCAATATGGTGGGGGACACATAAAAACAACATTATAGAATGGGTACAATGTTGTACCCTCCTAACCATGAGGTTCTCAGCACAAGTAGAAGGCTGCAAAATTTGGTACGCAGGTTGACGCTACCCGAAGGACCATGTGTGAAGTTGCGAGAAAGCCTAGAGAAATTTTCCTCAAGAGAAGTGGGTGCACAAATTCATTAACATGCTGGACACTATCCCTATCAACTAGTACCTTCAAGCAGAGTTGCACCTCATCACTGCAGATTGGGAAGGTATGACTCAGAACTTTGTCACGAACTTTTTATTCGAAATCCAATATCCTATAGTAGATCAAGAATTACATATTGTAAGATAGAAAGTATTTGAGGAGGCACCTAGTATCCCTTTGGAGCAAGAGGAGGATGAATGGACTGCGCCTCTCCAAAAACTACAAGGTTATTACAACATCAATGCTGGTGAAGATGATGATCCTAGGAAGGTGAACATCACAGAAACAGAAGGAGAGAGAGATGTGGAAGGACCAAGAGTTGAGCTACCATTTATTGGATAGCCGATCAAGATCAAGAAAGTCAATATTGGAACAGAGCAAACACTAAAGCTTGCAAATGTTGGAGATTATTGGGATGCTACCACTATTGACAAGATCATTGAGTTACTGCATGGATATCAGGACTTGTTTCTAACCAAGTTCACTGATATGAAGGGAATTAAAGGGCCTATGGGAKAAATGAGGATCCCTTTGAAACTAGATGCAAGACTAGTCAAGAAGAGACCCTACAGATTGAGCCCTAAATATAAAGAGAAAGTGAATATTGAGATCGACAGAATGYTGGAAGCAGGGATTATAGAACTTGTCGAAGAATCAGAATGGATTAGCCCTATGGTGGTACAAGACAAAAAGACAGGAGAGATCAGGATTTGCATAGATCTTAGGAAGCTGAATGATGCATGTTTGCATGACCCCTTCCCTACACCATTCACTGACAAAGTGTTAGATAATGTAGGAGGTCAGGAAGTATATTATTTTACAGATGGATTTTCGGGATACCATTAGATCCGGATTTATAAGGAAGATTGCCATAAGACTACCTTTTCCACAGAATGGAGATCCTACCAATATACAGTAATATCACTTGGATTGAAGAATTCCCCAGCCATCTTTTCTAGGGTGGTAGTCAAAGCATTCGATTTCCTACATAAGTTTCTAGAAGCATACTTTGATGATTGAATTGTTTTTAGTTTATTGAAAAATCATATTGAATTTTTAAGGCTAATGTTGGAAAAGTGCAGGCAGTGTCAAATTGCCTTAAACCTAAAGAAGTGCATTTTCTTTTCACCATTTGGAGTGTTGTTAGGTCATATTGTATGCAAGCAGGGATTGCTGGTAGATCCATCCAAAATTGCCATCATAGTTGATTTACCCCCTCCTACTTCAGTCAAATAACTGCGCACTGCACTGGGACACATGAGATATTATAGGAAGTTCATTAAAGTCTATGCACAGATTAAATCACCCATGGAGAAGCTTTTAAAGAAAGATTATCAATTTCACTGGACAGAAGAATACCAACAGAGCTTCGACACACTGAAACAGAAAATGGTTACTGCGCATATTCTGGTTTTCCCGGATTGGAGTAAAGAGTTTCATGTGCATGTTGATGCATATTCTATTGCATTAGGAGCTATGTTATCACAACCAGAAATAGGAGACATCGACCACCCATTTCCTTTACTAGCAGGAA
>JASDQU010307043.1:3833-31543 GCA_032191745.1 Picea mariana | reverse complement strand
AGATGGACAAAAACTTAAAGAGGGGGAATTCACTACAGAAATAGCAGGCACAATGGGAGCCTTAGCATCGACAAATTTATACTCTGTGGGTAATTTGAGAACTATGTTGCAACAGAAATATCAGATGATAGCTCAGCTACAAAATCAATTAAAGGAGACTAAAAGAAGTATCAGTCGGGAGATAAACAAGGGTCTAGAACGAGCCCGATTCAATGACATTCAAGAGATTCAAAAACTAAAATCAAGCTTAGATGAAGCAAACCTTAAAAATACAAGTCAGACAAGCAAAGTTCCTACAGCAAGAAGAAATGAATAAACAGTTACAAAATAAGATTAATTCCATTCAAAATCAAGTGGTATAGCTTGAAATCTTCCAAGCCCAGGTGTTGAAAATACATACAAAGATAGAACAAAAGAAACAATGAGTGTTTTTTAAGCTAGAATTTATTCATAATTACTTTCAGGAAATAAGTAAATCCTTGGAGAGAATTCTCCTGAAAGAGAGAGAAGTGAAAGTAGCCAGAACAACTTTTCAAAAAGCAGTGGATTTTTCAACAAAAGAGGAGGTCGGAGAGACTCAAAATCTATCTGTTTCAAAGCATATTAAAGGTCATATAATACTCAAGGTATGGGAGGCAAACCTCACAGAAAACAAGAAAATAACTAGAGAGGTTAATGACGACTGTCAAGGAATTTTCGACCTTTTAGAGAAAGCTTCATTGAACATTGGAAGAAACAACTGTCTAGGGTTGTTAGGAGAAATTAACATTGTTAAGCATCAGTTAAGATTCAAGGAGGATCTAGAAGAAATTCAAGTAGAGATCCCAAAAATAAAGGTAATCAATGTCACTCAAATAGACAAATGGATAGTGATGCCGAACTTAAAGTTACAAACTATTAAGTTCACAAGAAAGATAATCAAAGACCGTCTGCCTAAACTACAGAGAAAGTTTTTCCTATTTGAGGCAAAAGATATTCCAGAAGCTCCCAGAGTTTTGGTGCAGTTCCTGGGAAAATGTATTCGTTTTCTTAAAATAGAAGAAGGAAGTTCATCAACGTAGACATGAAATACTGTTATGGATATTTTCATCATTGAAATAATAAATCAGTTAAAATGGAAATGTAAACGGTTCAACATTGATTATTCATGTAACCGTTAGTCTTCAGAAGTTAGTTAATCACCAACGGGAAAAATGTTTGGTGATCATGTATAAATATAATTTCACAAGACTGAGAAAAGGATTTTGTTTTTTGGGAGCCGATTGTATTAGAAATTTTCTAATTTTCAATGATATAGATCATACATAAGAGATTTTGAATTCTATCAATTTGAAGCTATGTGTCCCTTACTCTTTTTTAAATATCTTTCAACAGCTTTCTTTCCATGTCTTTCTAATGAATGATCAGCTATAGTTTAATTCAAAATTCTATTGTAGTTTGAATTTATTTGATTATCTAATCATTTACAACTTTTCCTCTGTAATTGCTATCAGCAGTTTCAAGACCTGTAGGTCATTTGGATGGTTACATTGTATACTTCATTATAAATTTCGTTTTTCTCTCCTTCTGTTATGATATGAGATTCTTTCATGATTAAAGCCTCATATTTTCAGCAACGTTACTTTTGTTATTATTTTACTATTTTCAAATCGTTTCAAGTATAGGAAACAACCTCTACTATTATTGTGTTATTATTTTGAGTTCCAAAATTCCTTCTCTATTTTATCCCTCAAAACTGAAGCAACAAATCTCAAAACATTGTAATTCAATAAAAATTTACTTCCCATGACTGTCCCAAGTAATAGACATCCTAACATAGAACATGGCCTTCAAGATAAAACTAGCATTGCTTTGAACTTATTTAATACTATCCTTCAAACAGAAACCACCTGGGTTGAATTAGAATGCTCGTGGGCAGTTATCAAGAGAGATATCAACATCTAAGATCAATGGGAAGCTAGACAGAGACAATTGAGAAACCAACTCTGATTTACCTTTCACAATTGATTCTTACCCCTTAATTCTCTTTATCTTTTCGGATGCCTTGATGGTATACTTTAGAGCCTTAAAGTATAAACTCAGGAACAACATCTTTTTGGTGCCATTGTTGGGGAACGAAGAAACGAAACATTTCCCTGGGAAGAACGACATTGACACTTTCTTTCTTTGATAGTGAACAAAGATAGAAAACCTTCTAAGGCTACCTTTATTTTTCACTTGGCGACTCCACGATAAGTAAACTAGATATTAGCTGAAATAACACCAGAAAGAACCCAGACGATAAGCATACCTCGCCAGTCTCGGATCCGGAAAAGATTTTAAAATCATGAAGATCCCTTAGACAAATCATTTCACCCATACATACTATTTGTCAGCCTGATTTTACGCAGTTGAGAGTTAAGGAAACACTTGAGAGATCTGTCTCACTTCCCCTTTCAAACGATATGTTCTCTTTTCCTGAAATATATATCCCAAACTTCTATGAGCCTTCTCCTTACACACTCTGAGTTTGAGCCTCAAATCCATTAATGGCTGCACACGGAGGCACAGGAGTTGGTGGTGGTGCCCCAGGAGGACTAGCAGGTAGCCAAGCACTGCTTGCTGGAATGTTTTCTAAGGTAGCTACCAAATATGCCCCCCTTGTCGTCCCAGTTCCCCTACACGACCTTCCCGAAAACTATATGAAAATTATTCCCAAATTTACAATGGAAGGAGATTTAACCGCTCAAGAACACATAAATTTCTTTGACCAATTTGTCGACATCCTCGAAATTGAACTCAAATATGTCTATTCTAGACTCCTCCTTCAGTCTTTTGAAGGACAGGTGAGGACCTGGTTCTGAGCCTTAGCAGCAAGATCTATAACATCTTATGAAGAACTTGAAAATGCTTTAATTAGACAATGGGGGAAAGGAGAGACCAACTCTATTACCTAACTGAATTTGGATCCCTTAGAAAGAAAAACTCAGAATCAGTTCTAGAGTTCACGCAAAGGTTTAACAAGTTGTATAATAAAATCCCGGTCGAGGTCAAACCTTCTCAATCCGCAGCAAAGGTGACTTTCGTTGGAGCCTTTGATCCTGATTTTGCTCTATTATTGAGAGAAAGGAGATCATTAGATCTCATGAAAATGCAAGATGATGCTCTAGAAATCGAATCAAACATGATGGCATCAGGGAAGTTAAAAGAAAAAATAGAAACCGAGAACAAAGAAAGTAGGAAATTCAAAGAGCAAGGTGGACCCTCAGGATCAGGGAAATCCTCAAGAGATAAAATAGACGAGATGGCTAGGGTAATTAGAGAAATTTAAAATAAGATCTCAAAAATGGAACTAGATAAATTGAAAAGGGATAATTTTGCTAGGAAGGATTTTAGAAGGAATCCTGATCCTCAGGCCCCATAGAAAACAATTAAGAATGAGGATAAAAAAATCCCAACCCCCTTCAAAAGTGAAAAATTTATTGGAGAGGAAGAGCTAGAAGATTTTGAAGAGTTAGATGAGGATATAAATAATCTTGGCGACGATAGTAAATCACCCTATTTATCAAGACAAGATTACGAAAAATCCTTAAATAAAGAAATTAGATCAGAAGATGATGTTAGCAACGATACTTCTCAAGATTTGTTTTATCAGGGTATTGTTGACGATATTATAGCCGAACTACACGAAAAATACAATTTAAGGCCTAGGAATAAGAGTCTTCCAGCCGCCCCAACAAAAAAAATATTGCCTAGGGGCGAAACTGATGAAGCGACTCCAAAGGTTGCTGACAAACAGACTACAAAAACCCAAACCGCTGACACACAACCTGTCAAGTCAAAGTCAGTAGGAACACCCGCCATGAAAACACAGGTCCTTGTAAATGAAACTAAATCCACACCACAAAGAAAAGATGAAAAGAAAGGAATGGAGGCCCCAAACATAGAAAGTGACAAGGCCCTGGGAAATTTTAATCTGGAAAATGAAATAAACAAAATCAAAATCCCTATCCCACTTGTTGAACTAGCTAAAAATCCCACATACAGAAAACAAATTGCCAAGATGATTAGCTTTTCAGAAGATGAAAGCTAGGCCAATGTCATCAACTTAGAAGATGACAAGCCGAACATAGTTTTTGGTCTGCATTTCGAAGGTGCGAGAGACATTGTGGCCCCCTTCTATATCACGTTAAGCTTGTTCGACCACCTACTCCATAACTGCATGCTAGATTATGGAGCATCCCACAATGTGATGCCTAAATCTATTATGGATAAATTAGGCCTCGAAATCACTAGGCCTTATGGAGATTTATATTCATTTGATTCAAAATGCATAGGCATGATAAAAGACCTGGTGGTAAGTCTGGCACAAATACCCACAAAAATAATTCTTATGGATGTAGTGGTCACTGATATCCCTCCTAAATATGGTATGTTGTTATCTAGGTCATGGGGTGCCAAGCTTGGAGGATCTCTCCAGCTTGACATGACATATGCTATGATTTCAGTTTTTGGAGGACACTACACGCATCTATACAAAGAAATTAGGTTGGCATTCATGGTAGGTGATCCACATAACCCGAATAACCACCCTATATATATTTCTAATCAAGATTTAGGTAGTTGTATTTTATCTATTTATGATGATGATATTGAGGTAGGTATAGACGAAAATTGTACAGAAGAAAAAACAAAAATAAATAAAAATGTATATAGCATTGGTGTATGAAAGATGTTTTTTTATGGTGCTTCATCCTACTTAGGAGTTGGGGCAGGGGCACTCCTTGTGGCTCCTGATGATCAATTTGTAATCCCATTTTCCTATAGGCTACAGTGGAATGTGGACTGCACAAATAATGTATGCGAGTATGAAGATTTAGTGTTAGGGTTAGAAGCCGCTAGGAGAATGAAAATAAAAAACGTCAAAGTCTTTGCTGAAGCTGAGCTAATCATAAAACAGGTAAACTGACAGTACCAGGGCAAAAATCCTAGGTTGAGGTCCTACAGGAATTGCGTCTGGGATCTGAATGAAAATTTCTTCTCCTCTGTGAAGGTTCATTTCGTTCCAAGGACTAAAAACCAATAGGCTGATGTGTTAGCTAAAGCAGCCTCAAATTTCACACCTCCCACCATGTTTAAACTAAAATACCACATACAAATGAGGCACCGACCTTCTATACTGAATAACATATAGCATTGACAAGTCTTTGAGTACGATGAACAGCTTCACAAATTTTTAGAATCAATAGATGAGTTTGTCGAAATGCATATTGATCAAGAAAACCAAAATGATCCTATTTGTATCATGCAGAAAGGTGAGGATCCTCAAGAATTCCACGATAAAATCATGAATCACTGAATGCTCGTTCTTAAAAATAACCAGATCCCTAAGGGCTTGATTCCCTTGGAAAGATTATTCAATCAAGATGATATCCCTTCAAAATCCACTCTACAGCCTCAACCTAAAGAGGTTGAGGACTGTGACATAGGTACTAAAGAAAACCCTTGGATGGTGAAACTGTCCAAATATCTGTCCCTAGAAATCAAAAGTAAATATGTGAAGTTGATTAGAAAGTACAAGGATGTTTTCGCTTGGTCATATGAAGAGCTGAGAACCTATGACACCTCTATGATTGAACATAAGATACTGCTGAAGCCTGGTGTCAAACCCTTTAGACAAAAACTCAGACAAATCAATCCTATTTTATTTCCCGTGATCGAAAGGGGAGTCAAAAAGCTCCTGGATGAAAAAATAATTGTACCACTGAGATACTCCGATTGGGTAGAAAACTTGGTCCCGGTTAGAAAGAAAAATGGGGAAATTAGATTGTGTGTCGATTTCAGAAATCTAAATAAGTCCTCCCTTAATATAATTACCCCCTACCCAAAATGGATCACGTTTTAGAAAAAGTAGTTGGGGAAAATAGGATGTCGATGATCGATGGGTTTTCCGGGTACAATCAAATTGCCAACAGCGAACATGATAAAGAAAAAACAGTCTTCACCACCCCTTGGGGTACATTTATGTATGACAAGATGTCTTTTGGTTTAATGAATGCAGGTGCTACTTTCCAGCGTGCTATGGATATCACTTTCATTGGCGAAAGGGACAAATTTTTAGTTATCTATCTTGATGATCTAACCATTTTTTCTAAATCTGATGAAGATCATCTGATACATCTCAAGTAGACGTTTGAGAAATGTCACAGGTTTGGTTTGTCTTTAAACCCCAAAAAGTCTCACTTTGCTATACAAGAAGATAAACTCTTGGGACATATTGTTTCTCGAGATGGAATTAGAATTGACCCTAAAAGAGTTGAAGCTATAGACACAATAAATATCCCTAGGAATGTAAAAGAGATTCAATCTTTCTTAGGAAAAATATTTTTTCTGAGGAGATTTATTCCAAACTTTGTTGAAATCGTGAAATTGATCACAGATATGCTGAAGAAAAACAGCGAAGTGAAATGGACAGCAGAGGCTAAATCATCGTTTGCACGCATCAAGAAGGTTATAAGCGAGGCACCCATACTAGCAAGTCCTGATTATATAAAGGATTTTCTTATTTTCTCATTCGCCTCCAAACACACACTTGTCACGGTACTCCTCCAGAAGAATGAAGAAGGTTTCGAGCAACCAATAGCCTTTTTTAGAAAAAGTTTTAGAGACACCGAAATTAGATATAATATAATGGAAAAACAAGCATATGCTATGGTGAAGGAGTTAAAGGCTTTCAAAACCTATGTGTTTCATTCCAAGGTAATTTCCTATGTACCCACCAGCTCCGTAAAAGACATTTTGGTTCAGTCTGATAGTGATAGAAAAAGAGGATGGTGGCTTACCAAAATTCAATAATTTGACTTGGAGATAAAACCAACGAGACTAGTAAAGGGGCAAGGTTTAGCTAAAATCTTAGCTGAATCAAATTTCAGAGCTTTCGGAATAAATGGTTTACAGGGAGGTGAAGAGTGTGTGGACATGAACGAGCTAGATGAGAAAATAACTAAAATCATAATAGAAGAGAAGTTTACTTCATCAAATTGGTACAAAGACATAGTGTCCTACTTGTTGACTTTGAAGTGCTCGAGTGACTTACCCCCATCTAAAGCCAGAACATTGAAGCTGCATGTGGTCAAGTACTGTATATCTGAAAGACAATTGTATTGGAAGGACCCACTTGGCTTCCTATTGGTTTGTTTGGTTGAATCAGAAATAGAGAAGGTCATAAGCCAATTTCACGAAGGAGTGTGTGGAGGACATCACGCCTAGAAGGAAATGACTTATAAGATCCTGAGGGTAGGATATTATTGGCTCAAACTTTTCTCAGATGTCAATGCCAAGGTTCAAGCTTACAACCCTTGCCAATTATTCGTAGGCAAACATAAACTCCCAGCAATGCCATTGGTTTCGGTCAAAACAGAATCTCCTTTTCAGCAATGGGGATTAGATTTCATAGGCAAAATTAATCCTCATTCTAGCGCTCAACATAGATGGATCCTGACTACTACAGATTACTTCACCAAATGGGTGGAAGCTATTCCAAATAGAAGGGCTACGGATTCAATGGTAATAGATTTCTTAGAAGAGAACATTTTGTCTAGATTCGGCTGCCCCCGAAAGATAGTAACAGATAACACACAGGCTTTTAAATCTATGGCTATGGTTAGTTTTTGCCAAAAGTATAATGTTGTGCTTGGTCATTCCACGACATACTACCCCTAGGGAAATGGTCTGGTCGAGTCTTCAAACAAGAGCCTAATCAATATAATTAAGAAAGTGTTGAGCAAAAACAAGAAATCTTAGCATGTGCGTTTGAAATATGCTTTGTGGGAAAATCGAATAGGCACGAAAAAGTCTATCAACACTTCTCCTTTCCAAATGGTGTATGGGACTGACGTAGTATTACCTATAAATCTAGCGCTTCTCATAATGAAACTTTGGCAAGATGAGAAGGAAGAACCAAATCATGTCACAAGAAGAATAAACCAGCTGATTGAAGTCCAATAGCACAGGGCCGAAGTGGATGAAAGGCTACAAAAATACGAGGATGACATGAAAACGCTATTCGATCGTAAGGCCAAAGACAGGGATTTTCTCCCCAGAGATTTGGTTTTAAAATGGGATGCTAGGAAGGAAGACTTGACAAAACATTGTAAATTTGATCACATCTGGTACGAACCGTTCAAGGTTGCATCTCCTGAAGGAAAAAATCCGTTTCTGTTAGAAAATTTGGATGGTAAAATCCTCAACGCCCCTGTCAATAGGTGTTATTTAAAACACTATATGGAATAATTGGTTTCCAAAATTACCACTATATATACCGGTTTGTTTTTTCTTTTTATTTCATAATTTTCTTTGGTAAGTCTACTGTCATTTAAAAATAAATAAATAAAATAGGTTAATGTTTTTTCTAGAAGTAGGGATACAAAATTTTCAATGTATTCAATTCTTTTAAAAGCCCTGATACTCTTTGTATTTCTCCCTTACAGGATCCTGGCTTGCATCCCAAACAAGCGAAAGCTGAGAAACATACAGCCATATATCGGAAGATAAATTCACCGAAAATAGGTGATAGAAAAGATTTTCCGTTATCTCAAAAGAGAACGAAAATGGTAAGGCGAAGGTATGAATTCCAGAGAATTCTATTTTTCAAACAAAGGTTTTTAAACTGCGGTGATTGTCTCATAAGTGTGATATGTCACTAAAAGAATGATTTCTTACTCTAGGCCCTAAGAGTTTCACCTAGGTAAAGATAAAAGGTAATTAAAATAAACAAAGAGAGAAAAGCGTCTCCGAGAAAGAGTTCCAAGAGTTGGGTTTAATCCATGACCCCTGTTTTTCCATTTCCAGGTCTTTCTCCATCGCCTCTTTCTACCCTCAGTTTTGCCTTCTTAAAAGACCAAGCATCTTTCTGGGTTTCCCACAGCGGGAGAAGATATTACATCTTAGATTTGGAAGCTAAAAAATAGATCTTAAAAGGTAAACCAGTCCTCATAACTCCTCACTCTTTGACTAAACAAAGTTATACGTAGGCCGATCCTGACTCTCCTAGGTTTCTTAACAGTTTTCTAAGGATTTAGGCTTGCTTGAAGGAAGACCCCTGGAATTAATCTTTCTCTTTTTTCCCTGCGGGCTAAGGTGTTTTGAAAGTTAAGAAAAAGTTGGTCCAGGGTAATCAAAGCAAGTTGACAGACCTCCACTGCAAATTTTACACAAATACCATCCCTGGTATACTTACCACCACTGATTGCCTCCACTTTGTGTTCAAAAAGTAAAATATAAGACAGATGGTGAAAGGAAATTCATATTTGATTTCCCCCATCTAATCCAAGAAGACGATGAAAGGAAATTCATTTAAATGATTTCCCTCATCTCAGCATTTAAATGCATAATTATGATTCAAAGTGGTGAAAGGAAATTCAATAAAAAGGGACAGATAACTTCACTGGGGTATGGAACAAGCTCACTGGTAGTGAAGAAATATATGAGGTATATGTAAGGCTGTCATACGTAAATTTCACTCTACTCTGGTTACCAGCCTTTTCGAAACCGGATCTGCATCCCAAGTCCAGACAAGGCTCCCCAATTAAAAACATGAAATTTACTTCGTTTGATGTAAGCCAAAAGCCACAAGATCTGTTGTATTTCCTAAGATTGTTTTGATCATCTTAAAGCGGACTTAAATTTAGTAGAGAGAAGGAAAAGATCATGAATGGGGCTGCAACTGAGTTTGCAGCGTTGGGAGTTTTGAAAATCTTTTCAGAAGTAAAGATGAAATCTCTTTTTCCCTCTGTATCCCCTTCCTAAGCAAGTTCTGCAGAAAGAAGCCATTGACTCCATTTACCCAATAAATGCACTAAGTCTACTCATTCTCCTCGTCCCACAAGGAGACGAGGTCCCCAATTGGAGCCTATGTTGAAACAAATTTTAAAATTTGTATCTTCAAAGACTAAAATTTTCCTTTTTTGGGTTTCGGATTTTCATAAAGCATAACCCTCACTATCATTTCCAAAAAACTGATACCAAAATCCCAACAAGCTTTATTCTTTAAATAATAAAAGGAAAAAAACCAAAAATGTTATAAAAGTCCCGACGCGCTTTCTATAAAGTTATTTTTTAAATCATGATAAGCTTAAAACCTAAAGGAGTTCAGATTAAATTTAAAAAGTTTTCAGGATTCAAGGTTTACTGAGAACATATGTTTTAATACATATTGAATCATGAAATCCTGATCCCCAATTTCCTGAAAGAATGAAAGTTAGTTTAAATCCTGATTAATTAATTCACTAATACGGAAGTTAAGGATTAACTTAATCTTATCGTGATTTCACACTTTTGGGAATCAGTGTTCAACAATAACATATCTCTTGTCAACATGATCCCCAAAATCCTGAAACGTGAAGTCCCGACTCATACTCCATGTTTAGACCGAATTAACCCTGTTTTGGAAGTTAGTCTTTAATCCTGATTAATTAATCTACTAATTCAAAAGTTAAGGCCTAACTTAATTTCATCGTGATTTCACAGTTTCGAGAATTGAGGTTAATTGATGACATACCTCATGTATCCATGATCCTCGAAACCCCGAAATGTGAAGTCTCGAACCATAATCATATTTTAAAAATGGACTAGCTTTGTTTTAAAAACATGATTAACGGTAATTAAACTGCTTCGATATTTTCTTATTTTCGGTACTGTTGAATGAAATTTTTTGAATTGTGAATCTGGGATTGCTGAAATACGGCCATATTAATAAACAGATAACTAATAAATGTTGTGCATATCTTAGAAATATTTTTTACATTTAATGTAATTAATTACAGGTCAGCTGCGTCAGTGTTTTTGTCATAAAACGAGTTTAAGGCAAATTAAAAAGTTTGTGTTCCAAAACCTATGCTTGTTCTATATTTCAAAGGTAATTTGCGTTCGGCCAGGCTCATACGCTTCTTTTCTATGACAAGTTTTCCATCTAAAATTGAGCTATGGCACCAAAGAAAGCACCAAAGAAGAGTGAAGATACAGAGGAGATGCGTAACCCATAAGGAGATATCATATCTGGCACTACGCCACATGCCATCGACTCAATTAAATCTTGGAGACAAATCTATGAATTCCTAGATTACAAAATAAAAAATTCTCCTACTGATTCCGAGAATCACTTTTGGGATATAGCAGAATCAGAGCTTCAAAAGATCGCAGCATGCCCTTGGCTCATGTCATACAACGACATGATCAATTGGGCCTTGGAGAAGGTTGATATCCTGACAAGAAGCATTTTAAATGATCAAGCAGTCATTGTCAGCTCATTCAGGCCAGAGAATATACAATTAATGTACAAACTCTCACCAAATCCTAAGCACATTTATAATGCCGAGTTTTTAGCTGAATTTCAAAGGAAGGAGTGTACTGAGGTAGACCCAACT
This sequence comes from Picea mariana, assembly GCA_032191745.1. Taxonomy (NCBI): domain Eukaryota; kingdom Viridiplantae; phylum Streptophyta; class Pinopsida; order Pinales; family Pinaceae; genus Picea; species Picea mariana. Next base: position 20,141 of record JASDQU010307043.1, on the reverse strand, counting down.
TATCCTGATTTAATCAGAGAATGGTGGAGATGTCCATCGAAATTTAGGGCCGATACCCATGGATTTTATGCCACAGCATCTTTGAACGATGATGCAGGCGCGCCCCAACCTCGGCCACATACACTCAGAGGATCTTCTTCTTCTCGGCCCAAAGAACTCTAAGGTTCTTCTATTTCCCTATCGGGAAATCTGCTCCCCACAGTTCTCTCGTGCGATCCCCCTTCCTTGGTTTATCGGGGAATCGGAACTCATTACTTCGCAATTTCAAAGATTGAATGCTGGGCTCTCGGATCCCCGAGATCCGATGGTCCATCAACTCACTGACTTTTTCCTGAGGGATTTCGCTACTCGCGACCTCGCTACTCGCGGTACCAAACTTTTGGTTCTCCAACCTCCGATACCCGAGGTGCCGAAAATCCGAGGCGCACGTGTGACTTAACTCATCCACACCCGTCACTTCTCTCGGGACTTCTGCGCTATCGCTACCTAGCTCCCTCATGAATTCACTACTCGTGAGTTTGAATAACTTCCCCATCAACTCCTGAGGTCCGAAGTGCCAAAACTCGCGACCTCGCTCCCTCACGACTTCGCTTCTCACAAGGTCAAGTTCTCAAGCCTTTTCTCGCGAGGCTCCGATGCATGACCCCTCGTGCGGATCCAACGGTCCTCCCGCGACCCGGATCCAACGACTGTTCTTCTCTCGCTGCTCACGTCCTCGCGACATTGATCACCCAACCCTTGGGCTCTCAACCCGCGAACCCCCGAGTTCGCGAGGTTTCCTGATCTTTGCCATATGTCTTCTTTAGATGGATGGATCATAGCCTCTTCACCACTTCGCTGACTCGTGGCCTCGCGTCTCGCAACTTTTAATGCCAAACACTTGGGCGTTCACCCTGTGATCTCTGAGTCCGCGAGATCTCTCGATCTCTGACACCTGTCCCTTCAGATGGACAGTTCACAATCCCTCGCCACTTCTCTACCTCATGACCTCACGTCTCACAAATTTTAACGCCAATTTCTTAACTCTTCCACCTACGAGCTCCCGAGAGGCGAGGTGCCACCTTTCCTCCAATGGTCAGAATCTCTCTTCTAGCAACCTCGCGATCCTCGCGCACAAATCCTTGAGTCCTTTCTCACGAGGTCCCGATACACAATCTTGTGAACAATCCAATAGCTCTAACTGACTTGGATCAATAGTGTTGCCCCTCCTGAGCTTTGAATCCTCTCCACGCCTACGTTGTAACTGCCTTGCGCCTCTGGAAGATCCAACGGCTCTCAGAACTTCATGAAATCTCTTCCAAAGATTTCGTTCATCCATTCTCCCCTTGAGGATTCTGCAAAATAAAGAAGTGTCTCTCCACAAGACTCATTTGCTTGCTCGCCAACCTGTGACGCTTCTTCCGACTTCCAATGGTAGTTTCCCTGCACTTGTTCTTCGGTGAACTCAAAGGCCTATACCTCTTGAGCTTGTTCTCGACTTCTCAATTCCTTCTGAGATCTTCTTGCACGCACTCCTTGCAGAAAATATTGATCACGTCTAAGTGTTGAAGTCCCTCGACTCTGCGCACTCCTGCAGCAGCAGTCTTAAATCTCCTTTGCTCAGATTTTCAACTGAGACTTCCTCTTCAGCCTGCGCACTCCTTGCACAGCTTTAGCAACCTACTTTCTCTTCTGAGAACTTTGAGAACAAGAGTTTAACTCCCTGAGCCTTCTATCAACGCACTCCTTGCGGACGACTCCAACTGCACTCCTTGCAGGAATCCTTTCTCAAAAGAGAAACAATTGTAACTCACCTCACTTCCTCTCAGATTTCAATCTCAACACATGAAATCATACACATAGCATAATAACAAATGCATAACAGGAAGTAATTCTTAGAGCATTCAACACACATACACAGAGAATAACACAACAGCCATGAATCTGAATCAACTTCTTCTATTAATCTCGGATCTATACATGGGTGTTCTTCTACAGCTCTCTGCTATTCTCCTATGCTCTCTCTGATTCCTATTGATTGATTGTTACAATCATACAAATGAGGGTGTCTATAATCGGTTTTCCCTCTTCCTTCTAGAACTATCTAATCTAAGAATTCAATTCTATCTACCTGCAACTACTACTATAAATGCCTCTGTCTATCTCAGAAGAGAGTGTATGGCTCGAGTTCTAATTACATTCTTACCAAGGCGCCTAAATTAAATGATCTCATTTATATTCAGTGAATTAGCTCCAAGGGAAAATTTAAAAATTCAAAAACTTGCGCTGGATGTCTTCCAGCTGTCTTCTGTTTCCACGTTGGTTTTTCTTGTTGTGAGGGATGCTCCTACATCAAACGAGTACATGGTCTATGTAGCCATTATGCTATGTAGACTTTTCAGGAAAAAGAATCCCTACTATTTTCCTGCAGAATGGGTGCCCTTTTTAGAAGAAGCATCAGAAGGATACACTTTTAACTAGAGAAAGATTTTGTCTGATAACCTAGCCAAAGAAGTTTCAAATTATAGAGTTGCAAGATCTAAAGGTCAGCCAGTGGCCTTTTACATGTTTGCGTAGATTATGGATGCAATCTTCTTTGTGACTCCATTTCCTCTAATGAATTAGAGTTGGAACATAACCTGCCCCGAACCCATTCACGAGTATCGCTCTGTGCTATGGGAAGAAAATGCTAAGAATGTGTTTTATGAAATTTTTCATTTCATAGTAATTCCAATGCATAAAATGTTTTATGGCTGTGAACCCCCTCACATTTCTGAGACAGTCTCAGAAAACCTCAAAGCAATGGCCGACTGGTTCATTGATGAAAACTTCTCTTACATTAGGGTTTATGGGTGCTCAATCCCCCCTCATGCGCTTCCAAAATTCCTCCCGAACAGACTAGTATTGAGGGAGGTAGCACATCAAATAGTGAAAGGTGGTATTGGAATAGAGCTAAAGGAAGCTCAAAAGAAATCCTGGCCAATTTTCTCTGTGTATGTCAAGAAATTTTCATTATTAAACCTAGGCCATTCTAAAGTGGAAGCTGAAGAACTAGAAGAAATAAAACTGGTAGATATTGAGCACAGAAAGCATGACCCTTATCAATTAGTAAACAAACATTTGATGCACTGCAATATGAAAGTTTATAAACACAAAAAGTCTGTTTATGATGATATATTCAAAGAGGTTAAAACCTAAGAGGAGGTATTGAACAGGGTACAAGCCTTATCACCCAACTCATAGACTAGTTTCATGTCCTTCCAAAGTCATAGGTGAAGTTGTTTGCTAAATATTTTGTAGGGTGAATCCACGACCCCTCCTCTAGATCAGGAAGGGCCTCCCCCAGGTTTTGAAACATATGTACAAGATAAAGAAAATAAAAAGGGAAAAATGAAGGAGATTGAAATGCCTTCACAAGAAACAGAAGTTCCTCAGATAGAAAAATAAGAGGTAGGGAAAGGAAAGGAGTTGGAAACATCCCCAGAAATCCCTGAGAATTTTCCCAAAAAAGTAGGAGGAACAACATCAACGGAACTTGGAAGTCCCATTACTTCTTTGACCCCATTGTAGTATACCTATGGAAACCCCCAAGAGAGAGCTCTATATGTTAGTGATCTTGAGCCTATTTCTAGGGATGAGATTCCTTCCTCTTATTACTTTTTTAGTAAAAAGAGGAAGCTTATCCTGAAACAAGAAATGCATCCAAGAGGAGATATGATGATTAAAAAGAACAATATCATTATAGATGGACAAAAACTTAAAGAGGGGGAATTCGCTACAAAAATAGCGGGCACAATGGGAGCCTTAGCATCAACAAATTTATACTCTGTGGGTAATTTGAGAACTATGTTGTAGCAGAAAGATCAAATGATAGCTCAGCTATAAAATCAATTAAAGGAGACTGAAATAAGTATCAGTCGGGAGATAAACAAGGGTCTAGAATGAGCCCGATTCAATGACATTCAAGAGATTCAAAAACTGAAAGCAAGCTTAGATGAAGCAAACCTAAAAATACAGTTCAGTCAAGCACATGTCCTACAGCAAGAAGAAATGAATAAACAATTACAAAATAAGATTAATTCCATTCAAAATCAAGTGGTAGAGCTTGAAATATTCCAAGCCCAGGTGTTGAAAATACATACAAAGATAGAAAAAGAGCAACAAGGAGTGTTTTTTAAGCTAGAATTTATTCAGAATTACTTTCAGGAAACAAGTAAATCCTTGGAGAGAATTCTCCTGAAAGAGAGAGAAGTGAAAGTAGCCAGAACAACTTTTCAAAAAGCAATGGCTCTTTCAACAAAAGAGGAGGTCGGAGAGACTCAAAATATATCTGTTTCAGAGCATATTAAAGGTGATATAATACTCAAGGTATGGGAGGCAAACCTCACAGAAAACAGGAAAATAACCAGAGATTTTAATGACGACTGTCAATGAATTTTCGACCTTTTAGAGAAAGCTTCATTGAACATTGGAAGAAACAAATGTCCAGAGTTGTTAAGAGAAATTAACATTGTTAAGCATCAGTTAAGATTCAAGGAGGATCTGGAAGAAATTCAGGTAGAGATCCCAAAAATAAAGGTAATCAATGTCACTCAAATCGACAAATGGATAGTGATGCTGAATTTAAAGTTACAAACTATTAAGTTCACAAGAAAGATAATCGAAGACTGTATGCCTGAACTGCAAAGAAAGTTTTTCCTATTTGAGGTAAAAGATATTCCAGAAGCTCCCAGAGTTTTGGTGCAGTTCCTGGGAAAATGTATTCGTTGTCTTAAAATAGAAGAACGAAGTTCATCAACGCAGACATGAAATATTGTTATGGATATTTTCATCATTGAAATAATAAAGCAGTTAAAATAGAAATGTAAATGGTTCAACATTGCTTATTCATGTAACCATTAGTCTTCGGAAGTTAGTTAATCACCAACGGGAAAAAAATTTGGTGATCATGTATAAATATAATTTCACAAGACTAAGAAAAGGCTTTTGTTTTTTGGGAGCCAATTGTATTATAAATTTTCCGATTTGCAATGATAGAAATAATACATAAGAGATTCTAAATTCTGTCAACTTGAAGCTAGGTGTTCCTTACTCTGTTTTAAATATCTTTCAACGGCTTTCTTTCCATGTCTTTCTAATAAATGATCAACTATAGTTTAATTCAAAATTCTACTGTAGTTTGAATTTATTTGATTATCTAATCATTTACAACTTTTCCTCTATAATTGCTATCAGTAGTTTCAAGACCTGTAGGTCATTTGGATGGTTATATTGTATACTTCATTAGAAATTTCTTTTTTCTCTCCTTCTTCTATTATGATATGAGATTCTTTCATGATTGAAGCCTCATATTTTCAGCAGCGTTACTTTTGTTATTATTATACTATTCTCAAATTGTTTCAAGTACAAGAAATGACCTCTACTGTTATTGTGTTATTATTTTAAGTTCCAAAATTCGTTCTCTATTTTATCCCTCAAAACTGAAGCAACAAATCTCAAAAAAATTTAATTCAATAAAATTTTACTTCCCATGACTGTTCCAAGTAATAGATAGCCTAACATAGAACCTGTCCTTCTAGATCAAACTAGCATTGCTTTGAACTTATTTAATACTATCCTGCAAACATCAACCACCCAAGTTGAATTAGAACACTCGTGGGTAGTTATTGAGAGAGATATCAGCATCCAAGAACAATGGGAAGTTATACAGAGACAGTTGAGAAACAAACTCTAATTTATCTTTCACAATTGATTCTTACCCCTTAATTCTCTGTATCTTTTCGGATGCCTTGACAGTATACTTTAGAGTCTTAAATTATAAACTCAGGAACAACACCACCCACATATCAACCTCATGTCAACCTTTCTCCTTCTTTGCCCATCAGGTATCCTTCCATTTCTCCTTCTTTGCCTAGTGAAATCTCTCAAGCGAGTATCCAGATTGATAAGAAGAAGAAGAAGAAACGGAAAGAGAAGTAGAAGAACCAGAAAGGGACCAAGCCTCCAACTACATCAAATGTTGGATCCAAGCAACCAACTATTGTTAATAGTGTTGGGTGTGTTGATGAGGTCAATAAGATTAAAACGAAGAATCTGAAGCCCAAATTCCCTTGCACTCTTTGTAAGGGTGACCACTTTTTGAGGGATTGCCTTGGTCTTCCCAAGGTCTTAAAAATGTGGTCGTCCATGTCATCGGCCCCTGATGTACATGTTGGTGATGCCCCGTCGACTAGTGACGTTAAGGTTGGTAAGAAGAAGACAATTGTCAAATTTACTTATATGTTATGCGAAGGTGATCATTATTCTCACCTTTGTCCTCATATGTGTTGGGCTCTAAAGATGTCCTAAAAACAACCTTAGTTTAACATTAATTTATCAACTCGAGGATTCGTCTTCTATTCCAAGAATATCAGCAAAGTCTATGTAGATAGCTTATAGAGACTAAAATCGTGTAGTTAAAGAAAAACTGAGTTTATCAACAATCAAATTCCTCACACATTCATTAAGCTTATAAATCTAAGATCCTACTAAACATGATTGAAATCTGATATATAATGTGCTATGAATTGAAGGCATGAATTAAATTGTTGAATTGATCTAATTGAGAGACAAGAATTGAATGTGATATTAAAGGCATGAATTGATCTAATTAAGAAACAAGAATTTAATCTATGAAAATAAGGTGATATATTGATGACTATGTAATCTGTTGGACAGAAATAATTGAATACTATAAATTGAGACAGAACAATAATTGAACAACAAATGATAACTAAGTAAAAGGAACATCAAACGCTAGTTAAGCGAAAGAAACATCAAATTCTAGTTTAACGGAAAGGAACAACAAATGCTAGTTAACCAAAAGAAATAACAAATGCTAATTTAATGGAAAGGAACAACAATTGCTAATTTAATTGAAAAGAAGAGTGCATGTGAAAATGAGAGGGACTATCAAGCAATAAAATACAACAAATGGAATCTGGAATAGCAATCGACAACATTGAAATGAAATCATATATCTTCTACAAGCAAATAGTATCAAAGCATTAACACGCTTATGCATTATCTTAACGATGATAAAAAGGATTTAAAGGTCAAAACAAAAATCAAACTGATAACATACAGATTGAGACAGTAACTCCTTCAGACTGGGTCCTCGGTCTTCAAAAGCATTGCTACTAGAAACTCAGTATATGAAAATGATGGAAACGTTCAAAACCTTTATTAATTTCATAACTGTTACAACATTTACAAAAACTGTTTGCGCAGAGCAATTCTGAATTCTGAATGCTTAGATACAATTCTTAGATTATCCTTTCCAGGATTCACTACCTTTTATATATTACAAAATATGGGTAAATTAAGCTATCCTAAGGATCGAGAGATCCTCAGGATCGCTATTACTATTTATGAAGTTTACAAAATAGAGAACTAACCTCTCTTAAAACTTCTTTACGCTTCATATCTTTAACCTCCAATAGCTTGTGCATATTTGAAATCTCTTCAGCTATCGTGAGTTTACCAAAATTTATCCATTCCTGTAACAAAATCAAACAATTCCAACCATATTTTAGAATTTATGAACTTCAACTCAATGATAGTTCTAGAAGACATTTTAATCATTTCCTATCCTATTTTATTCCTAAGTAACAGAAAAGTCAGTCAAGATGATATCATAAATCATGGAAATGAGGAGAATATATGTACCTTTTCATAACCCAACATACCCCCAATCTTACCTTCTTTCATGTCCTCATGCAAGCTAAGTTCTTACATGTAAAGCAGTGATGATGTAAGGAGGAAAAATTGGTTCACTAGGTGCCCTGAACCCATTCTTTGTTATGAGTTCTCCAAAAGCAGTGTCTTCCCTCTTTTTATTAAATTGATAATCTCTCTTGTAATCCTATGGAGGAAACCAGATAAGAGGGGGATTATATCTACACCCAATCTAGGCAGGTCCTTCCTCCTAGATCATTCTGACATATCTTTCTATTCTAAAAGTGGTTGCAAAGAAGTTCTTGAAACTGAAGGGCTCTCTAACCTTTACTTCAACTGGGGAGACATCCCACCTTAAATTGGAGCCAGCAAAAGCTTCTTCTTTGAGTTCCCTAAATATGTTATGCCTGATCGTATAACCTGTTGATGAATAGAACCTAAAGAGCTTCTCACTCCTTCCCTTTTCATGAATGTCCTATGTCGCATGATAGCTGGAAAAGACTTTGGTGGTTCCCCACATGATCCATATATCTAACCTAGATTCTCTCTTCATGAAAGTTTTGTGGGCCTTAGCCCACCTGACTTGATTTTTAGTGAAGGATAGGAATGCTTGAAATTGGATGTCCCCAATAAAAGGACCAGGATTATCTCTGTTGTTGTCTTCCAAAATGAAATTATGGAAGTATATCTCACACAGGAAATACTGCACTTTCTCTTCCTGCTCCCTAAAACAAGACACAAACTCAGAGATAGTGGTGAATTTAATCAGTTTACCTACTCGAATAGCTTTCACCCTTAGAAATAAGTATATTTCTAATACAAACAAAGTATAATTGGTAGAAGGATCCCTACAATCTATTGCATCAGTGTAGATATCACAAATCTCTTTGATTTTCTCCAAATCGTTTTCCAATTGACCTTGTACTTTCTTTGTCTTCCCTTGAGCCTTAGTCATCTCAGTATACATCTCATTTTCCGTTGCTGACATGGTTTTGAGTTTTTTAACAACTCTTTGGTTCTCTTTCATGGTCACCATTTCATCCCTGGTCTGAGTCAAGGCCTGTTGGGCTTGTACCAATTATGCTTCTAGTCTTTCAATGATGGCACTCTGATCCTGAAACTGAGATACCTCTTCAGTCTGATAGGTTGCTTCGTTCATTACTATAATTATTTTTTGAGTCTCTGCATCTATGGTCTCTAGAGGAGTGGGAATTACTTCCTCAGGCTGGGTAGTTATTCCTCCCATAATTTCTAGTTGAGCCTCTGTTTCATATGCTCCCAAAGGAATTTCCTCTTCATTTTGAATAGCTACCCCTTATGCTGCTATAGTCTCAATCTGAAGTTCCATTTATATCATTTCTTCAAGGATATGTAGCTTTTTCTGTGTTCCTACAGAACTCGTTTGGACTGCCCTCCTAAGAAGAGGGTTCCTTCCCTATAATCTATGTCTTTTGGTCTTGTTTCTTTCATGGGTCTTGTCGGCTTGCTCTAGTTGTTTTCTTAATTCCTTGATATTTTCCTTAAGCTTTCCAACTTTCTCCTTTAACACTTTAAAATTTTTAACCCTTCTCTTCAACAACTTGTTCTCTTGTTTTAACCTTCTAATTATGTTGTGGCTTTTGCCTGATTTCTATTTCTGTGAGCTGTCAGGATTTTCTTCACCTTGATCTGTCAATAGTGGCTCTTCTGCTTTCCCTACCAGGGTAGTTACCTCAGTATGAGGTTCTTCTTGTGTTGTATCATCTGGGATTGACATCTCAATGTTAGGGAAGTCTTCAGCAGGGTTCAAAGGAGAGGTTGGTGCCTGGTATTCTTCTGGCATGTTTGTGTCTCTGCTAATTGAGGTCCATAAACTCCCTAGAAACTTAGCTATCTCTACCTCATAACTTTTCAAAAATTGTTCTGTGAGGTGTCCCAATGTTGGTTGGGTATCGTCCTGATTGTTTCCTTGTGGTGTTTTTTCTGTCTACTCAATTCCATGGGCATCTTCCTGTAAGGGATACTCTGTTATGTCCTAAATTTATTCAGGTTGTTCTGTTGTGTCCTGAATTTCTTTAGGTTGTTCTATTGTTTCCTGGGTTTCTTCATGTTGTCTTATCTGTATGCTTCTTATTTTCCCTTCAATGGGGGCTTTAGGAGAAGACATTTGCTCTTTTTCTCTTTCTCATTGATGCCTCTACTTGTGAGGTCTAATTCTCTACAAATTGGATGGGGTTTGCCTTGACTTTAGGTTGAGGAGGTGGAACTTCCATTTGGGTAGTAGGTTCCTCTTCCTGTGCTACTTCAATTCCTTGGGTTGGGTCTTCATGATGTAATTCAGGTTGCTCTAATTGTAAGGGCCTATTAGCCTCAATAATATCCCCCCAGTTTATTTGAGTTTGACTTAGGGCTTTATTTACTATCATTTTTACCAATCCATGGTGGTTGATGATAGTAATAGGATCTTTTTCGTTTTGTGTTCTTATAGCGACCTCATGTAACATAACATTTAGAAAAAATGGTAAATTGATTACTAACTGTTGTTTGAGCACAACTTGTAGTTAAAGGTGGCGTGGGCAGATCACATCATATCTTCTGTCACAGGTGATATAACTTTGTATGACACCTGCCAGTTCTTTCCAGGGTTCATTGAGAGTGTTGGGGTTAAGTCCCTTTCCCTTTTTATCCAATTCCTCTCCAACGTCTACGAAGGATTCTACATCTTCTTTGATCGTTGTATATCTTTGAGACCATTATATTCATGTGTTAGGAAGGCCCGTAACCTCTGCTATGATTTCCTGAGTAACTGGGTTTCATATATCTTGAACCATGGAGGTTTCTCCCTGCAAGTTCTGAAATAATTTGATTGTGATGTCTGTATCATATCCCTGCAACCAATTGAAGTACTCTGTCCACCCCAAATGGTGTAAGATTTCTCTTGCATTCTCAATTACCTATAGTAATGTTGGTTCTCATTGCACACTTCGGCCTCCCATATTTCTTTAAGCATGTGAGGATGACTAACATTCCTTGCTGCAGCTTAACTCAACCAGATTTTGAAAACAACAGACATAGCAAATATAGAAAGTCATTGTGTATATATAGAAAAATGTGCATTTTTGTAATTACTGCATTCATTGAAATCTATCGGTAAATGTGTCAGGCATATACCCCCCATAAATGGAAAGGTCGACCTCGACCATCAAACCTACAAGTGTAATAATGGCGGGGAGTGACTGTGAGGTGTGATTATTATTCTGTCATCATCACTGGAAAAGACAACCATTAATAACTTTTCAATCAAGCACTTTAACGGTACTAACGATAATCATCAATTTGTTTGGGAAATTCGAATTAWTGTACCCATGGTAGAAAACCTTTGAGGAAAAAGATTCTGAATGATTTTAAATTTGTTCACATGTTTAAAATGTTCCACATATTGGTACTTTCCCTTTTTTTTCTTGGATATATCTAGAATGACAGCCTCATTGTTTTGAAAAGAAAATCTAAGAACACATTAAAACTTGGCATATTTTTAAGGTGAACTTCGATACCATAGGCAGAGCCACTACTGCCAGCAGGCATCCATAGCCTCGACAGGGTTGCATTTTAACCCATATATGAGACTGTATCCTTAATAAATGGTTTGAATTTTTCTTTTCCCAAGAAGACCATTATCCTAGTTTGGTAGCCAAATGATGATAATTCCGCTCACTAGATCGTAACCTAAGTGAACAATTTGGTTCATGATGAGACCTCTTGTCCTTTGAAAAAAAAATCCCAAAGGCCATTGCCCTGGTGTGGTAAACATAATGGGAATGTCACTTATGTTATTATCTGATGATCATGGTAGGTTGGCTCTTGATGAGAACCCCTATTCTTTATGGAATAAGTTTATTACTTTGTTAAAAACTTTACTATTTTTTTTTTAGAGCTCTATCAAGGGAGGCTCATCTACTCCTTAAGAATGAGGGATGGCGTAAGAAGTGTAAGAATGACAAGTAATAATGTATTTAAGATTCCTTATTATGATATCAAAGAAATTATCATTCAAGTATATGTAGATATATAAGGGAAAGAAAAGAGTTATGGTGGTTAATGAATTGTGAACAATTTTTAAGAGGATTTGAAGAAATTAATCCAAAAATAGTTTACTAAGGTATGTTAAATGATCCAAACTAAATGACAAATTAGAGCTAGTGTTGAAGAAAAGGAATCAGTGAAGGTCATACCCAAAGGAGTGACTAACATAACAATGGCATGTTTTGAGAAAGGAGCCACAATAAGAAAACAAATTGTGAAAGGAACAACAATTGTTCTTTTAAAAGGAACGGGAATCGTTATTTTGGGTGGACTATATTACGTACAAAGGGAAAAATAGTCATTCTTTTCAAAGGAACGACAATCATTATTTTGGGTGGACGATATTACTTACGAAGGGAACATAAGTCATTCTTTTCAAAGGAATGACAATGATTTGCAAAGGAAACAATGATCGTATGAAGGTAACAACAATCATTCTTTTAAAAGGAATGTCAATCGTTTCATTTTGAGTGAACAACAGTGATGATGTTTTCAAATATTTACCCATCTAATTAAGTGACTAAAACTTCCACATGCATTTTTGTTCAGTGAATCTATAATTGATTAGTCATCAACTAAATTCATTCAATTACTATGGGTAAGTTTATGCAATAATCGAAGTATTAGATGGTCTATAAGTATGTTCATTTTCTTGTAAAAATGAGGGTTATATTTGTTGGGGTTTTGCAACGTGAGATAGGTGTAAAGAACAAAAAAGAGTGTTTAATTATATTCATTATAGTCATCTCTTCTGGTTCATATTTTCTTAAGTGACCTTCCTATAAAAAGAAGAACTAAAAAATCAATCGAATATGTAAAAAAACTATATACAATATATATAGTACTAAAAACATTCATCATTTATGGAGTTGAGGCTGTTGGGTTACCTTCCCAGCCAGCCAAAATCTGAACAGTAGGGTCCTTACTTACTTCTTGGCAGAAGGATTCTTTAGAATTCAACTGATGGTAAAGTCGTAGACGGTGTCCATTTACCAGAAAGGGAGAGCCAGACTCGTCGATGGTAATTAAAGTGACAATGCCATTATCATGAACTTCATTAATTTCATATGGTCCCAGCCACCTTGTCTATAATTTCCCAGGAAAATCCTGAACTCTGGAATCATAGAGAAGCACCCAACCACCTTTCTGGAAGGATTTCTTCTTGATATGTTTATTGTGCTAGTTTGTTCTTTTTTTCTGAATAATAGTTGTGCACTCCAAGGCAGACAAGATTGCTTCATCTAATTCATTGAATTGTCGTAGGCATTGTTTATGTGCCTCTATAAGATCCAGTCCAATCTCCTAGGCCATCCTTAGAGTCTTAATCTCAAACTCTATTGGAAAGATAGGTTCTTTACCATAGACTAAATGATAAGGAGAGTAGCCAGTGGTGTTACGCCATGTTGTGTGATAATCCCATAAGGAATTTGGGAGCTCAGTAGCCCAATTTTGTCGATTTGTTGAGACCGTTTTCATCAAATTTTCCTCCAAAACTTTATTGGTGCTTTCTACTTGTCCATTTTTCTGTGGATGGTATGTGGAAGTAACTCTATGCTTAATATGATAATTGTTCAGTGTGGTCATGATTCTATGAGCTGTAAATTATGACCCGCCATCAGTGATTACTTCCCTGGGTAGTCCATAGCATTCAAATAACTTGAAAGGAAATTTGATGACTACTTCCTCTGTTGCATTTGGTAAGGCTTCTGCCTCTACCCATTTGGTCATGTATTTCATTGCAACTAGAATATAGGCCATCTGATTTGACTTTGGATTGAAGGGGCCAACGAAGTCTAGTTCCCATCTCTCGAATGGTTCTACGACTACTTGTGCTTTCAGAGGCATTTCATCAGCCTGACCTGGTTTTCCCATCTGCTGACAACTGTCATAGGTCTGGACATATTTCTTCGCATCTATGAATATTCAGAGCCAATAATAGCCCATATATAAATTTTTATGTCCAGTCCTGTGATCTGCAAAATGCCCACCATAGGGCATGTCATGTCCTGCTTTCAGTATGTCATAGATTTTTTCGTCTTGTATGCATCTATGGATCTGGAAATCAGCCCCTATGTGGAAGAGATATCCACCGATCCAAGTGAATCATCCGCTATGCTGGACAATAATTTTTCTTTCCCTTGATGATAGATGTGCCGGTAATTTCCCTGCTGCCGAACAATTTGCCACATCAATGTACCAAGGTGGTTTAGAAGTGACGGAAAACAGATGCTCTTATGGAAATTGATCTTGAACTGTTAAGGAGTCATCTGTCTTGGGTATGCAGGATAGGAAGTCTGCAACAAGATTTTCTCTTCCGGGTTGATATTTGATGGTGATGTCGAATCCCTGCAATATCAATAACCATCGAGTGACTCGTCCATTAGTAATAGGTTTATTATCTAGATATTTGATAGCAGAATGATCAGTATATAGAATAACTAGATAGCCTGTTATATAATGATGAAATTTATTGATGGCATGTATAACAGCTAAAAATTATTTTTTTGTTACTGTATAATTAGATTCAGTGAGAGAGATAATGTTGCTAATAAAATAAATAGCATAGGGTTTCTTATCTTCTTCTTGTCCAAGGACAGCGCCTATGGCAATATCCAATGCATCGGTGGAGATGTGAAATGGTATTTTCCAATTTGGTCCTCTTAACACCAGTGTTGTCGAGATCATCTTCTTGAGTCCTGCAAATGCCACATCACACTTATTAGACCACTAAAACTCCACATTACCAGTTAAAGCATGTAAAGGTGAAACATTTCTTGCAAAATTTTCCATAAATCTGCGATAGTATCCTGAAGCGCCAAGGAAACTACGTACCTCAGTTTGTGTGCATGGTGTAGGTAGATTAAGGATTACCTCTATTTTTGTTGGATCTACCCTAATTCCATTTGAAAAAATATAATGCCCTATCACCACACCTTCTGTCATCATCATGTGAAATTTATCGTGGCTTAAACATAACCTGGTACCGATGCATCGTTCCAGTACCTTTTCCAAATTGTCTACAGCTTGATCAAAGTCGTCAACATAGGGTGTGAAATCATCCATGTAAAATTCAAGCCCTTTGCTAATCAAGTCGCTAAATATGCTAATAATTTCCCTCTGGAATATGGTTGGAGAATTACATAGTCCAAAGGGCAATACTCTGTATGCAAAGGTACCCCAGGGGCATGTGAATGTAGTTTTATCTTGATCTTCTAGGGCAATCTGGACCTGATTGTAGCCACTAAAACCATCTAGGAAAGAAAATAATTTATTCCCTGCTAAAGTATCTAGGACCTAATCGATGAAAGATAAGGGGAAGTGGTCCTTTTGAGTGGCTTTGTTAAGTTCCCAGTAATCTACACAGATTCTCCATTTTCCATTTTTCTTGGGGACGATCACTAGTGGGGAAACCCACCGACTATCCGAGATAAGATATATAAAATCTACCTCCAACAGATTTTGTAATTCTTATTTAATAATATCCCTGAGATGGGGATTCAATATTCTTTGGGGTTTTCAGATAGGTCAGGCATCTTTCTCAATATAAATATGGTGTGTGCAGAGTTGTGGATCAATACCTTTCATGTCAGAATACTCCTAGGAAAAATCTTGTTGATATTTAGAAAGGATTTGAATCAGTTTTTGTTGTTGTTGTTCATCTAAATTGGCATTAATGTTCAGAGACATCCCTGGTGAAATCTCAACTAATTTTTTGTTATGAACAATGGTGGCCGGTATTTTTTGTTGGATTACTGAGAGCGAGGGTGAATCAGTAATAGCGTAATTATAATCCTTTTTCTTCAAATGTTATATCAATGTAGAATTATTATCCAATAATGAGTAGTAAGAAATAAACAATCGCACACATACATAGTACACCAGTGTTTTATGTGGAAACCCAAATGGGGAGAAAACCATGGAATGTCTTTTCTTATATGTCTTGAAGAATTACATTCATTGGAAGCACCAACTTCCTTTGTTTTCCAGCTACAACTAGAAGGAAGCTCCAACCCCCTAGTTTCTCAAGCTACAACCTAAGGAAAGCTCCAACTCCCCAATTCTCTGGATACAACCAGAAGAAGGCTACAACCCCCAATGTTCTTCGGCTACAACCACCTGTCCTTGCCCCTTCCTGCCACCCTGAAGTAGAAGTAGAATGATGGAACCACTGTCACACTGTAACTGTGAGATATACTACTGTAAACTTGTACCAATAAATATGAACCATGCATAAACCATGCATCAACCTGTACCTCAACCTGTAATCAACCTGTACCATAAACAAGTGCATCATCCATGCACCAACCTATAATCAACCTGTACCATAAACAAGTGCATCCAACCATGTACCAAGTATGTACCAATCACGTGTCAAATACTCATCAACTATGACTCATCAATATGTACCAACATCATCAACTATACACCTCATGTATGTGCCAACTCATCAACTACTTGTCTCAACCATGTACTCAACATGTACCTCAACCAAAAGCCCTCATCAATTTCATCATCCAAATATGATTTGTAGCTCTATAATAGACCTGGTGT